>CAXKVX010001519.1:0-23233 GCA_964058865.1 Eleocharis quinqueflora
TGATAGACTGTAGCGTTTTGAATATTTCGTGCGTCCATACTAAAAGTTTCGCTATATCCACTATATCTCTGCTATTTAGAACCTTGGTACTAATAGTAAAATGCACTTATTAGTAACACAGTTGTATATGTGAATTAGAAATAGGCTTCTCTTGCACCGAAACACACGTATGAAGTACCTGAAGAGTTCTGGCCCAGAGATTTCCACTAATATTGGTTAGCTGCCGAGTAAGTGGGAGGGCACTAAGCTTAAACATCAATTTCAGGGAAAGCATCGCATCATTTTCTCCATACTTAACCTGTTTAATTAAACAAATCAACACTACCAAATTTTGACAAATTTATGAATTTGAATGACCAGAGACAGCATTCTAGGTACAGTACCAATTTAATAAGCTCTCCCAAATTTTGTAACATAGAGGGGATATCTTTTGGCATTATCTCTTTCCTCTCCTCCTTCAGTTCTGTCTTTGAGAGTTCTGTCAGAGAGTAGCTCACCTGAGAAACCAGATAGATAAAAGTATGTTTAATTTATTTTTATTCAGTTTAATGACTTTGAGAAAAGAGGCGTCATAGTCAATAGGATCCAGGATTGTCTCTTGTTTCTAAACAAGACAGGCTTGTTTGTATGGTGAACACAAACTGTGTTATGCTTAAAAGTTAGAAACTTGCACAATGACCACATTGTCTTTAGCTTTAAAATGCCAAAACATTCTCAAATTAACAAAACTTCAGGTGAAATTCTGATTAGGCCTTGAGATCAAGGTCCAGTATTGATCCCTGTAGACTCCGTTTAACTTACTGCTTTCAGGAGGTCATGAGCGCACAAGTAGGTGTCACACAGGAGGCGGCCTGCAACACAAGACATGATACCAGGACTGGCACCTGAACCATAAATGGATTTCCCTCCTTTCAGTTTGGGCATGACTGAACGCTTCAGTCGGCCAATTTTTGACCAGCAGCTGCTTGGCACTTTGCAAGCCTACATAAAAGGACAGATCATTATATGAGAACACAAAAGACAACAGTTAAGTCTTCCACTACAAAACCACATACCTCCACTTCATCCAATAAAACAACGAAATATAAGTATGCAACCAGTGCAACCAAGAAAGACGATGACCAGTAAAATCTCAGAAGAACTAATGCATCTTGTGGAACAAAAATAAACACGATCAGATATCAAACTCATAAAAATTGGTTGGACAGATGATACTAACTAAATACATAGCTTGGCAGCCTATTTAACTTCAACAAGACCTTGGGACTTAGAACCTCAAATAAACTCTAACTCAACCATAAAGCAAAGCAACCACAAAGTAAACTGACTAAAATAGAAAGAAATTAGATAACAGAAGATGGTTTCTACAACTAGGACGGAAGGTTTGTACTTGCAAAAAGTATCATCAGCGTGACTGGTTTAGTAATGGAATCGAAGAAGAAAACTGACAGGTACAGAATTTAGGGAAATAATGCCAATACCTGAGCTCGATGGAAAAGCACATCAAGGTCAAAACCAGAAATATTGTGCCCAACAAGCACGTCAGGATCCAATTTGTGTATCTCAGTCACCAATCTATTTATCATAGCACGCTCACCGCTGAAATGAAAATATTGCAATTTATGATCAACAACTGAGCAGTTGTGCTAAATTTGAAGTTAACAGAAGGGAGTTCTATTCAAGAAAAGGGGAACAGTGTACCTGTTTTCCAACACAAGTGTGTAACCTGTCCTAGAATTCCAATCAGTCAAGGCCTTTTTGTAACCAATGGGAAATATACCACCGTCAATCTTTCGTACTACAGTAAAACTGTCAATGAACCCCTTCCAGTCTCTTTCATTTTCCATGGGTACATCAATCTGGGAAACAAATAAAGTAACAAACATTTGAGAAAAGTGAATGCCATGACATAAGGTATAAAGTAATTGATATAGTGTATACAAGTTTGATCCCACTTAGAATCAAACTCGTTTAGAAACAAAAATCCACACATTTAGGCCATGCGACAGAACAAAGGAAAAGCTGAGTAAGTCTAATTTGCTCTGTTTTCCCTTCTTCCAGCAGTATAAAAGAGGCTCCCTCCAAATCTAAGATTGTGAAGTCTAAAAAAAAGAACGGGGTCTTACTTTGGTTTTGTGGCAGCAGACTAAAGAAGCTGAGACAATCTCATGCGTGTTGTTTTTTCCAATTACTGTTTTCAGGTTAATTGCCATTGCAACAACAGGGGGGACACTTTTCAAGGAAGAGACTGATATGTCCTTGGGGCAATTCACAATTACCTCAAATTTGCACCAGCTTACCTGTTCAGAATGGAAGTCTTTTAGTCCTTTACTACTGACGAGTTCAGTATGACATCAACAGGATATAATTATAATGCTTGACATACTCCCTGTCAAACTGTCATAGTTAAGCCGAAGCACCTAAGGGCAAATATGGATATAAATAGAATTCGGATTAAAAAAATAGCATTCTAAACCTAATGGATTTTTTCTGTACATCTCTACTTCTAAGTCAAATTTTTAGACTGCATACCATGGTCCGAACTCCCAAGTACCACTTGCAATTTTCTCAGATACACAGGAGATCAGAATTTTACCCGTTCAGAAGTTGAACAGCTAACAAACTTTGAGACTGATAGCCAAGACGGTCCCTTGATGTTCCTCTTGATCAGGAATAACTCAAGAGCACTACAATGACAGATAGAAAAATGCTGAAGTTTTCCTTTATTAGCCAGTTAAAATTTGCATAAACTTTCTGTGAAAATAAAATCAGCAGAATTGCAAGGTGATACCCGGGATTTATCAGGAAAATTTATGTAACTTCACTAAATGATGGGACCCATTCGTAGTTGCAATTTTAAGTTGTAAAAGTGAACTAGTAGATGACCAATGTGTTGTAAAGGGTCCCACTTGGGGCATTTCAGTAAATAGGAGCCCAACAAATTCATGTTCAACTTGAGTTCAGTGCAAGGTAGATGACCAACAAATATTTTATAGCATTGACTTGCATCGGTAAAAGAACTACTGATTATACCTGGTATGGGTCCCCATCAGTGCAAGGTAGTTTTCTCCTTTGAGGTCAGCATCAAGTGGAGGATGCTGCACATAAAATCAACAGTAAGATAATTCATAAACGTTCAACACACACCCACACCCACACACACACACACAAACATACATATATAGAGAGAGAAAGAGAGAGAGAGAGTAGGAATTAGATTAATTTTGCACCTTAAATGGGTAGCTGATTTTGAGAACGTACTGATCACCAGACGGGATATCACACCTCTCAAATGCATAATTCCTCTGTGACATCAAAATTATTGAAGTGAATTTTTCTTTTTAAAGAGAAATTAGAATAATGCAAGCACATTAAACTAGAACTATGCAATGGAAAAGGTAAGGCAATAGCAAACCTTTACTGGTGCCATCATGAAGGTGGAAACATTCAGTTCAGACAATTGGTCAGCAATTTCGGCCTTCAACCCTGATGCCATATCCTAAAAAAGATATATACAAACTCAAAGTAAGAGCAAATAGATATCCAATAAAATTTAGAGTGCAAAAATATCCCTGGCCACATTCATTCATAACATTAAACATCATCACTTAAGTAGGTATAACACAATATTTTCCTTTCCAAACAGCATCTGATAATTTCATGATTCATGAAAAATGAAATAAACAAGAGACATACTTGTAAAGCAGATCGAAAAGATGGAGATGAATCACCACCAGATTCGGCATGTTTCCTTTTTAAATCTTCCACGGTTTCACGCGGGAAAACTGTACTTGATGGAACAGCATAGACACATCTTTGCATATTCTTTACCACTGCACAACAACTCTGAAAGATGTTTCCTGTTTTGACCTGAACAAGAAAAAAATCGCAAATTAAAGTTGAGATTGAAATGGAACAAGATGCGAAGCCATCCATTGTGATAGCAGTTTAGTAAAATATTGAAATGGAACAAACCATTGTATTCTCTTTGCATTAATACTGTAATGTAGCCCCGAAGCCACAGAACCCCAAGATGGCGAACAATTAAGTTAATGGAGATACCGTTGCTTACTGAGACGATCAGATGGTCTAACTTACCAGCACCAGGTAAATCATTTTTAAATTTTCAACAGAACGGGAAACACGTATTCTTCGTCAAGTGCAGCCCAGAAAAAACTCTAATATACAAATGTGATAAACAAGAAAAGTAGAAAGTAACAAATTCACCTTCCCAAATAGATAAATAGTCCCTGAATTGGCACTGAAAGCCTCCTCGTAAGCATCAACCATATAGAAAGGAAGTGATCCATCAGAATCAAGCTCAAATTCTGACTTATCGTCACTCTCAGGCCTTAAATCAATTGCCATTCTAGCTTCAGACAAATTCACCTTGTCTCCTTTCTGCTCCACCTCTCCATTTCTCTCCACATACTCCGTTTTATCTGCTTCTATCTTTGCAATAGACTTCAACTCTCCCTTTTTATCAGTTTCCACCTCTTCTTTCACCTCCTTGTGTACATCTGGTTTCACCATTCCTTGTTCTGAATTAAGTTTTTCCCTCTCTACAGGAATCCCCGAATTCAAGTTCCCATCCTCTTGGTTAGTATCAGCATCAATTTCTCGACCAAAGTCATGACTGTCATGCAAATTGAGTTCAGTCTTCAGACTTATTGCACCAATAATTGGTGACTCGGCCTTAGCTTGTACATCAGGAGGCAAGGCGGAAACCCTAGACCTTCGCCGCCGCCTCTCCTCCCAATCGTTCTCATCAGGCGTCACCTCAGCTAACACCGAATCCAATACACTGCTATCCAATGGCCCGGATCCTTTTCCCTTCTTGGCAACTGCAGATGTAAAGATAGTAGAAAGCCTCTCCCTTACAAGAGATGTAGGTGGCGGGGGCTTCTTGACAGCACCAGAACTGGAAGGCTTGTTCTTCTTCCTCGGCCGCTTCTCATGTGTCCCGTCAGCATCTGACATGTCTTCCTCTGAGGAGTGACCAACTGGGTTCGTCCAGTCCTCCTCATGGCCGTCGTCAGCATACCCTAGATCACCGTCGTCTACAATGAACGACTCGCCGCTGGCACGGCGTTTCTCTACTAGTTCTTTGTAGGCTTCTTCGGAGATGGTCTCATAGATCGGCTCTTCGATCTTGACTGACATTTGAGACACGCGGGTCCCACCACTCCGTGCTGCCTTGAGACGTTCTAAAGCAGCCAAACGCGCCGCGGACTCGGCGCCAGGGCCTCTGGTGCGAGTCCGGCGAGATGAATCCGCCATTAGTAGATCTGTTCTCTCGGTTCGGTTACTGTTTCTCTGATGGTGTGAGTCTAGTTGGGCAGTAGGAGTGAAAGGATTTGAGGAGAAACCAGCGGGGGATGCATGTCTCCTGTGTTTTGGCGCTAACTTTCCCGCCAACACGATCCGGGTTCTTGCGATTTTTTTACCATTCTTTCTTTGTGTTTCTTAAATTCTTTAAAGTCGAGATTTCTCATTCGAGTACTTGATTTATAAGTGTTATTCATTTAAGAAAACATCACAAACCATCATAGCATATGATCAGAAGTGTTTTTTCTTCGGTACTTCATTTAAAGGTGATAAATTTACACTAAAACACTACGAAGATGCATATAATAGTACTCTAAGTGCTTTATGTACGAGTACATAATTTAGGGTGGTAACTATTCAAGAAAACACTACAAAGCATCTTATCATACTACGAGAAGTATTTCTGATCTGAATACTTGATTTATTGGTGGTAACCTTTGAAAAACTCCACAAAGTATCATAGCCTACTACGAGAATGGTTTTTTCTTAGAGTATTTCATTTAAGGTGGTAACCTTTCACCAAAACACCACGCAGAGTCATAGAATACCACTTTAAGTGGTCCGTGTTTGAGTAATTCATTTTTTAGTGGTAACTATTCAAGAAAACAACACAAATCAACTAATTGTACTTCGAGAAGTGTTTCTGATTCGTATACTCCATTTATTGGTGGTAACCTTTTAAGAAACTCCACAAAGCATCATAGCCTATTAAGAGAAGAATATCTTCTTAGAGTACTTCATCTAAGGTGGTAACATTTCAGTAGAACACCATGCAGAATCATAGAATACCATTTAAGTGATTCATGTCCGAGTACTTCATATTTCGATGGTAATCATTCAACAAAACAGTACAAAGCAACTCATCCTACTACGAGAAGTGTTTCTGATCCAAGTACTCAATTTATGATTGGTAATTATTCAAGAAAACTACACAAAGCATCACAACCTACTACGAGAAACATTTCTTCTTCGAGTACTTCATTGAAGGTTGGTAACCTTTCACCAATACACCACAAAGATGCATAGAATAATACATTAAGTGCTTCATGTTTGAGTATTTACCTTATGGGTGGTAACTATTCAAGAAAACACCACAACGAATCTTATCCTACTACGAGAAGAATTTATAATCCAAGTACTTTATTTATGGGTGGTAACATTTCAAGAAAACTTCACAAAGCATCATAGCATACGACGAGAAGTATTTATTCTTCGAGTACTTCATTTAGGGTTTACTCTAGACTCTAATTTTGGAGGGGAGGGGAGGGGACAAAATTAGAGTTACTTGCTCCAGAATACTTATTTGGAAGGAAGGAAAAGCTTTCAAGGTTAAATCTTTCCGTTGAATCTATACATTTTGTTACTCTCCAAATTGGAAGGTAAATCTTTCCTTCCTTTCACTTCATTTCCTTTCCTTTTCTTACCTCCTTGTTTTCGGACTGGAGCAGACCTTAAGGGTGGTAAGCTTATATTAAAACACCACGAAGATGCATAGAATAGCACTCTAAGTGCTTCATGTACGAGTACATAATTTATGAATGGTAACCTTTCAAGAAAACTCCACAAAGCATAATAGCCTACTACAAAAAGGGTATCTTCTCTGAGTACTCCACTTAAGGTGATAATCCTTCAATAGAACACCACACATAATCATAAAAAATCATTTAAGTGGTTCATGTCCGAGTACTTCATTTTTGGATGATAACCATTCAAAAAAACACCACAAAGCATCTTATCCTACTACGAAACTGATCCGAATACTTGATTTTTTTATGGTAACCTTTCAAGAAAACTTCACAAAGCATCATAGCCTACTACGAGAAGGATTTCTTCTCCAAGTACTTCATTTAAGGTGGTAATCTTTCAGGAGAACACCACGCAGAATCATTGAATACCATTTAAGTGGTTCAAGTTCGACTACTTCATTTTCTATGTGATAACCATTCAAGAAAACATCACAAAACTACAAATCCTACTACGAGAAGTGTTTCTGATCCGAATACCCATTTATGGATGGTAAATTTTCAAGAAAACTCCACAAAGCATCATAACCTACTACGAGAAGCATTTCTTCTTCGAGTACTTCATTAAAGGTTGGCATCATTTCGCTAATACACCAGCGAGATGCATAGAATAACACTTTAAGTGCTCCATGTGCGAGTACTTAATTTTTTGGTGGTAACTATTCAAGAAAACACCACAAGCATCTTAACCTACTACGAGAAGTATTTCTGATCTGAGTACTTGATTTATGGGTGGTAACATTTCAAAAAAACTCCACAAAGCATAATAGCCTACTACGAGAAGGGTTTATTCTTCGAGTACTTCATTAAAGTTGGTAACATTTCACTAAAGCACCACTAAGATGCATAGAAAAACACTTGAAGTGTTTCATGTCCGAGTACTTAACTTATGGGTGGTAATTATTCAAGAAAACACCACAAATCATATTATCTTACTACGAGAAGTGTTTCTGATCCGAGTACTTGATTTATGGGTGGTAACCTTTCAAGAAAACTCCACAAAGCATCATGACCTATAATGCTAAGTGTTTCTTCTTCGAGTACTTCATTTAAGATGGTAACTTTTCACTAAAATACCACTCTAAGTGTTTCATGTCTGAGTACTTCATTTATGGGCGGTAATCATTCAAGAAAACACTACAAAGCAACATACCCTACTACGGGAAGTGTTTCAGATCCGAGTACTTCATTTACGAGTGGTAAACATTTGAGAAAACACCACAAAATATCTTATCCAACTACGAGAAGAATTTCTGATCCAAGTACTTCATTTATGGGTGATAACCTTTCAAGAAAACTCCACAAAGCATCATAGCATACGACGAGAAGTGTTTCTTCTTGAGTACTTCATTTAAGGATGGTAACCTTACACTAAAGCACCACGAAGATGCATAGAATAACACTCTAAGTGCTTCATATACGAGTACATAATTTAGGGGTGGTAACTATTCAAGAAAACACCACAAAACATATTATCCTACTACGAGAAGTATTTATGATTCGAGTACTTGATTTATGGGTGGTAACATTTCAAGAAACTACACAAAGCATCATAGCCTACTACGAGAAGGATTTCTTCTTAGAGTACTTCATTTAAGGTGTTAACCTTTCGCTAAAACACCATGCAGAGTCATAGAATACCACTTTAAGTGGTTCATGTCCGAGTACTTCATTTTTTTATGGTAACCATTCAAGAAAACAACACAAAACAACTAATCATACTTAGAGAAGTGTTTCTGATCCGTATACTCAAATTATTGGTGGTAACCTATCAAGAAAACTCCATAAAGCATCATAGCCTACTGCGAGAAGGGTATCTTCTTAGAGTACTTCATTTAAGGTGGTAACCTTTCAGTAGAACACCATGCAGAATCATAGAATACCATTTAAGTGGTTCATGTCCGAGTACATCATTTATGAGTGATAATCATATAATAAAACATCACAAAGCAACATATCCTACTACGAGAAGTGTTTCTGATCCAAGCACTCCATTTATGGGTGGTAATTATTCAAGAAAACTTCACAAAGCATCATAACCTACTACGAGAAACATTTCTTCTTCGATTACTTCGTTGAAAGTTGTAACATTTCACTCAACACCACAGAGATGCATAAAATAACACTTTAAGTGCTTCATGTGCGAGTACTTGAACTTATGGGTGGTAACTATTCAAGAAAACACCACAAAGAATCTTATCATCCTACGAGAAGTGCTTATGATCCGAGTACTTGATTTATGGGTGGTAACCTTTCAAAAAAACTCCACAGAGCATCATAGCCTACTACGAGAAAGGTTTCTTCTCCGAGTACTTCATTTAAGGTGGTAACATTTTAGTAGAACACCACGCATAATTATAGAGTGCGATTTAAGTGGTTCATGTCCGAGTACTTCATTTCTGGGTGGTAACCATTCAAGAAAACAACACAAAGGAACTTATCCTACTACGAGTAGTGTTTCTCATCCCTATACTCCATTTATTGTTGGTGACATTTCAAGAAAATACAATAGAGCATCATTGCCTACTACAAGAAGCATTTTTTCTTCGAGTACTTCATTAGAAGTTGGTAATCTTTCACTAAAACACAACAGAGATGCATAGAATAATACTTTAGGTGCTTCATGTCCAAGTACTTAACTTATGGGTGGTAACCATTCAAGAAAACACCACAAAAAATCTTATCCTACTACGAGAAGTGCTTATGATTCGAGTACATGATTTATGGATGGTAACCTTTCAAGAAAACTTCACAAAGTATCATAGCCTACTACGAGAAGGGTTTCTTCTCCGAGTACTTCATTTAAGGTGGTAACATTTCAATAGAACACCACGCATAATCATAGAATGCCATTTAAGTGGTTCAAGTCCGAGTACTTCATTTCTGATTGGTAATTATTCAAGAAAACAACACAAAGCAACTTATCCTACTACGAGAAGTGTTTCTGATCCAAGTACCCATATTAGGGTGGTATTTTTTTCAAGAAAACTCCACAAAGCATCATAACCTATTATGAAAAACATTTCTTCTTCGAGTACTTCATTAAAGATTGGTATCCTTTCACTAATACAACAAAAAGATGCATAGAATAACACTTTAAGTGCTTCATATACGAGTATTAACTTGTGGTTTGTAAATATTCAAGAAAACACCACAAAACATCTTTTTGTACTATGAGAAGTGTTTCTGCTCCGAGTACTTGATTTATGAGTGGTAACATTTTAAGAAAACTCTACAAAGCATCATTGCCTACTACGAGAAGGGTATCTTCTCCGAGTACTCCATTTAAGGTGATAATATTTCAGTAGAACACCACACAGAATCATAGAATATCATTTAAGTGGTTCATGTCCGAGTACTTCATTTCTGGGGTGATAACCATTCAAGAAAATACCACAAAGCATTTTATCCTACTACAAGAAGTGTTTCTGATCCGAGTACTTGATTTATGGGTGGTAATCTTTCAAGAAAACTCCACAAAGCATCATAGCCTACTACGAAAATAGTTTCTTCTCCGAGTATTTCATTTAAGGTGGTAACCTTTCAGTAGAACACCGCGTAGAATCATTGAATACCATTTAAGTGGTTCAAGTTCGAGTACTTCATTTATGCGAGGTAATTTTTCAAGAAAACATCACAAAGCTAGTAATCCTACTACGAGAAGTTTATCTGATCCGAGTACCCATTTATGGGTGCTAATTTTTCAAGAAAACTCCACAAAGCATCATAACCTACTACGAGAAGCATTTCTTCTTCCAGTACTTCATTAAAGGTTGGTATCCTTTCACTAATACACCACAGAGATGCATAGAATAACACTTTAAGTGCTTCATGTGCGAGTATTAACTTTTGGGTTGTAACTATTAAAAAAAAACACAAAGCATCATAATCTACTATGAGAAGCATTCCTTCTTCGGGTACTTCATTAAATGTTGGTATCATTTCACTAATAAACCACAAAGATGCATAAAATAACACTTTAAGTGCTTCTTGTGCGAGGATTAACTTATGGGTTGTAACTATTCAAGAAAACACCAAAAAGCATCTTATCCTACGATGAGAAGTGCTTCTGATCCGAGTACTTGATTTATGGGTGGTAATCTTTCAAGAAAACTCCATAAATCATCACAGCCTACTACGAGAAGGGATTCTTCTACGAGTACTTTATTTAAGGTGGTAACCTTTCAATAGAACACCACGCAAAATCATAGAATATCATTAAGTGGTTCATGTGGAGTACTTCATTTCTGGGTGGTAATCATTCAAGAAAACAACACAAAGTAACTTATCCTACTACGAGAAGTGTTTTTGGTTCCAGTACCTATTTATGGGTGGTAATCTTTCAAGAAAACTCCACAAAACATCATGACCTACTACGAGAAGCATTTCTTCTACGAGTACTTCATTAAAGGTTGATAACCTTTCACCAATACACCACAGAGATGCATAGAATAACACATTAAGTGCTTCATTTCCGAGTACTTAAATTATTGGGTAGTAACTATTCAAAAAAACATCACAATTTTTTTTATCATACTATGAGAAGTACTTCTGATCCGAGTACTTGATTTATGGGTGGAACCTTTCAAGAAAACTCCACAATGCATCATAGGCTACTACGAGAAGAGTTTCTTCTTCGAGTACTTCATTTAAGGTGGTAACCTTTCAATACAACACCACGTTGAATTATAGAATGCCATATAAGTGGTTCATGTTCGAGTACTTCATTTTTGGATCGTAACCATTCAAGAAAACAACACAAAGCAACTTATCCTATTATGAGAAGTGTTTATGATCCGAATACTCATTTATGGGTGGTAATCTTTCAAGAAAACTCCACAAAGTATCATGACCTATTACGAGAAGTGTTTCTGATCCGAGTACTTGATTTATGGGTGGTAACATTTCAAGAAAACTCAACAAAGCATCATAACTTACTATGAGAAGGGTTTAATCGAGTACTTGATTTATGCGTGGTAACATTTTAAGAAAACTCCACAAAGTATCATGGCCTACAACGATAAGTGTTTCTTCTTCGAGTACTTCATTTACTTCATTTAATATGGTAACTTTCACTAAAACACCCCGCAAAAGCATAGAATATCACTCTAAGTGTTTCATGTCTGAGTGCTTCATTTATGTGCGGTAACCATTCAAGAAAATACCACAAAGCAACATACCCTACTACGGGAAGTGTTTCAGATCCAAGTACTTCATTTACGGTTGGTAACCATTCAAGATAACATCACAAAATATCATATCCTACTATGACAAAAATTTCTGATACAAATACTTCATTTATGAGTGGTATCCTTTCAAGAAAACACCACAAAGCATCATAGCATATGATCAAAATTGTTTCTTCTTCGGTACTTCATTTAAAGGTGGTAACTTTACACTAAAACACCACGAAGATGCATATAATAATACTCTAAGTGCTTTATGTACGAGTACATAATTTAGGGATGGTAATATTCAAGAAAACACTACAAAGCATCTTATCCTACTACGAGAAGTATTTCTGATCCGAGTACTTGATTTATTGGTAGTAACCTTCGAAGAAACTCCACAAAACATCATAACCTACTATGAGAAGGGTTTTTTCTTAGAGTATTTCATTTAAGGTGATAACCTTTCACCAAAACACCACGCAGAGTCATAGAATACTACTTTAAGTGGTTCATGTCTGAGTAATTCATTTTTTAGTGGTAATCATTCAAGAAAACAACACAAAGCACCTAATTGTACTTCGAGAAGTGTTTTTGATTCGTATACTCCATTTATTGGTGGTAACCTTTCAAGAAAACTCCACAAAGCCTACTACGAGAAGGATATGTTCTTAGAGTACTTTATTTAAGGTGGTAACCTTTCAGTAGAAAACCATGCAGAATCATGGAATACCATTTAAGTGATTCATGTCCGAGTACTTCATTTCTCGGTGGTAACCATTCAACAAAACAGCACAAAGCAACTCATCCTACTACGAGAAGTGTTTCTGATCCAAGTACTCCATTTATAATCGGTAATTATTCAAGAAAACTACACAAAGCATCATAACCTACTACGAGAAATATTTCTTCGTCGAGTACTTCATTGAAGGTTGCTAACCTTTCACTAAACACCACAAAGATGCATAAAATAACACTTTAAGTGCTTCATGTTCGAGTACTTAACTTATGGGTGGTAACTATTCAAGAAAACACCACAAAGAATCGTATCCTACTACGAGAGTGTTTATGATCCCAGTACTTGATTTATGTGTGGTAACTTTCAAGAAAACTCTATAAAGCATCATAGCTTACTACGAGAAGAGTTTCTTCTCGGAGTACTTCATTTAAGGTGGTAACATTTCAGTAGAACACCACGCATAATCATAGAATGCCATTTAAGTGGTTCAAGTTCGAGTACTTCATTTTTTGGTGGTAACCATTCAAGAAAACAACATAAAGCAACTTAACCATTCAAGAAAATACCACAAAATATCTTATCCTACTATGAGAAGAATTTCTCATCCATGTACTTCATTTATGGGTGGTAACCATTCAAGAAAACTCCAAAAAACATCATAGCATACGGCGAGAAGTGTTTCTTTTTCGAGTACTCCAGTTAAGGTGGTAATCTTTCAGTAAAACTCCATGCAGAATCATAGAATATCATTTAAGTGGTTCCTGTCGGAGTACTTCATTTCTCGGTGGTAACCATTGAAGAAAACACACAAAAAAACTTATCCTACTACGAGAAGTGTTTCTGATCTGAGTATCCATTTATGGGAGGTAATCTTTCAAGAAAACTCCACAAAGCATCATAACCATACGAGAAGCAGTTCTTCTTCGAGTACTTCATTAAAGGTTGGTAACCTTTCACCAATACACCACAAAGATGCATAGAATAATACATTAAGTGCTTCATGTTCGAGTACTTAACTTATGGGCGGTAACTATCCAAGAAAACACCACAATGAATCTTATCCTACTACGAGAAGAATTTATAATCCAAGTACTTTATTTATAGGTGTTAACCTTTCAAGAAAACTCCATAAAGCATCATAGCATACGACGAGAAGTATTTCTTCTTCGAGTACTTCATTTAAGGGTGGTAACCTCACACTAAAACACAACAAAGATGCATAGAATAACACTCTAAGTGCTTCATGTACGAGTACATAATTTAGGGGTGGTAACTATTCAAGAAAACACCACAAAGCATATTATCCTACTACGATAAGTATTTCTTCTTCTAGTACTTCATTAAAGGTTGGTATCCTTTCACTAATTAACCACAAAGATGCATAGAATAACACTTTAAGTGCTTCATGTGTGAGTATTGACTTATGGATTATATAACTTTTTTAGAAAATACCACAAATAATCTTATCCTCGACCAAAAGTGCTTCTGATCCGAGTACTTGATTTATGGGTGGTAACCTTTCAAGAAAACTCCATAAAGCATCACAGCCTACTACAAGAAGGATTTCTTCTCCGAGCACTTTATTTAAGGTGGTAGCCTTTTAGTATAACACCATGCAGAATCATAGAACATCATTTAAGTGGTTCATGTCCGAATACTTCATTTCTGGATGATAACCATTCAAGAAAACAACAAAAAGCAACTGAAATGCTTCATGTCCGAGTACTTTATTAAAGGTTGGTAATCTTTCACTAGAACACAACATAGATGTATAGAATAACACTTTAAATGCTTCATGTCCGAGTACTTAACTTATGGTGGTAATTATTTATGAAAACACCACAAATCATCTTATCCTATTATGAGAAGTGTTTCTGATCAGAGTACTTGATTTATGGGTGGTAACCTTTCAAGAAAACTCCACAAAGCATCATGGCCTACAATGCTAAGTGTTTCGTTTATAAATACTTCATTTAAGATGGTAATCTTTCATTAAAACACCATGCAGAAGCAAAGAATACCACTCTAAGTATTTCATGTTTGAGTACTTCATTTATGGGCGGTAACCATTCAAGAAAATACCACAAAGAAACATACCCTACTATGAGAAGTGTTTCAGATCCGAGTACTTCATTTACATGTGGTAACCATTCAAGAAAACACCATAAATCATCTTAGCCTAATGCAGGAAGGATTTGTTCTTAGAGTACTTTATTAAGGTGGTAACCTTTCACTAAAACATCACGCATAGTCATAGAATACCACTTTAAGTGGTTCATGTCCGAGTACTTCATTTCTAGATCATTCAAGAAAACAACACAAAGCAACTAATCATACTACAAGTAGTATTTCTGATACGTAACCTTCATTTATTGGTGGTAACCTTTCAAGAAAACTCCACAAAACATCATAGCCTACGACGAGAAGTGTTTATTCTTCGAGTACTTCATTAAAGGTTGATAACTTTTCACTAAAACACCACAGAGATGCATAGAATAGCACTTTAAGTGCTATAAGTCTGGGTACTTAACTTACGGGTGGTAACTATTCAAGAAAACACCACAAAATATCTTATCCTACTACGAGAAGTGTTTATGATCCGAGTATTTGATTTATGGGTGGTAACCATTCAAGAAAACTCCACAAAGCATCATAGTCTACGACGATAAGTGTTTCTTCTTTGAGTACTTCATTTAAGGTGGTAACTTTTTCACTAAAACACCACACAGAAACATTGAATACCACACTAAGTGTTTCATGTTTGAGTACTTCATTTATGGGGGTAACCATTCAAGAAAACACCACAAAACAACGTACCCTACCACAAGAAGTGTTTCAAATGTGAGTACTTCTTTTACGTGTGGAAATCATTCAAGAAAACTCCACAAAACATCATAGCCTACGACGAGGAGTGTTTCTTCTTGGAGTACTTCATTTAAGGGTGGTAACTTTTCACTAAAACACCGCGAAGATGCTTATAATAGCACTCTAAGTGCTTCATGAGCGAGTACTTAACTTATGGGTGATAACTATTTAAGAAAATACCACAAAGTATCTTATCCTACTACGAGAAGTGTGTCTGATCTGAGTACTTGATTTATGGGTGGTAACATTTCAAGAAAACTCCACAAAGCATTTTAGCCTACTACGAGAAAAAATTCTTCTCCGAGTACTTCATTTAAGGTACCTTTTAGTAGAATATCACACATAATGATAGAATACCATTTAAGTGGTTCATGTTCGAGTACTTCGTTTCTGGGTGGTAACCGTTCAAGAAAATAACACAAAGCAACTTATTCTAGTACGAGAAGTGTTTCTGATCCGAGTACCCATTTATGGATGGTAATCTTTCTAGAAATCTCCACAAAGCATCATGACCTACTACGAGAAGTATTTATTTTTCCAGTACTTCATTAAAGGTTGGTAACCTTTCACCAATACACCACAGAGATGCATAGAATTACACATTAAGTGCTTCATGTGTGAGTACTAAACTCATGGGTGGTAGCTATTCAAGAAAATACCACAAAGCATCTTATCCTACTACGAGAAGTGTTCCTGAATCGAATACTTTATTTATGTGTGGTAACATTTCAAGAAAGCTCCACAAAGCATTATAGATTACTACGAGAAGGGTTTCTTCTCCGAGTACTTCATTTAAGGTGATAACCTTCAGTAGAACACCACGCAAAATCATAGAATGCCATTTATGTGGTTCTTGTCCGAGTACTTCATTTCTGGATGGTAACCATCAAGAAAACAACACAAAGCAACTTATCCTACTACGAGAAGTGTTTTAGATCCGAGTATCCATTTATGGGTCGTAACCTTTTAAGAAAACTCAAGAAGCATCATAACCTAATAAGAGAAGTATTTCTGATCCGAGTGTCCATTTAATTGGTTCTTGTCCGAGTACTTCATTTAAGTGGTTCTTGTCCGAGTACTTCATTTCTGGATGGTAATCATTCAAGAAAACAGCACAAAGCAACTCATCCTACTACGAGAAGTGTTTCTAATCCGAGTATCCATTTATGGGTCATAACCTTTTAAGAAAACTCCAGAAGCATCACAACCTAATAAGAGAAGTGTTTCTTATCCAAGTACTTCATTTATGAGTGGTAACATTTCAAGAAAACTCCTCAAAGCATCATAGCCTACTACGAGAAGCGTTCTTCTTCGAGTACTTCATTACAAGTTGGTAGCCTTTCACAAAAACACCGAAGAGATGCATAGAATAACACTTTAAGTGCTTCATGTCTGAGTATTTAACTTATGGCTGTAACTATTCAAGCAAACACCACAAAACATCTTATCCTACTACTAGATGTGTTTCTGATATGAGTACTTGATTATAGGTTGGTAATCTTTCACTAAAACACCACGAAGATGCATAGAATACGACTCTACGTGCTTCATGTACGCGTATTTAATTAAGGGGTTATAACTATTCAAGAAAATACCACAAAACAACTTATTCTACTACGAGCAGTGTTTTTGATCCGAGTACTTGATTTATGGGTGGTAATCTTTCAAGAAAACTCCACAAAGTATCGTAGCCTACTACGAGAAACATTTCTTCTTCGTGTTTCATGTC
Organism: Eleocharis quinqueflora; assembly: GCA_964058865.1. Lineage (NCBI taxonomy): Eukaryota > Viridiplantae > Streptophyta > Magnoliopsida > Poales > Cyperaceae > Eleocharis > Eleocharis quinqueflora. Next base: position 17,353 of record CAXKVX010001519.1, read on the forward strand.
CGAGTACTTGATTAAAGGTTGGTAAGCTTTCACTGAAACACCACATATATGCATAAAATAACACTTTAAGTGCTTCATGTCCGAGTACTTAACTTATGGATGGTAACTATTTATGAAAACACCACAAAGCATCTTAACCTACTACGAGAAGTGTTTCTGGTCTGAGTACATGATTTATGGATGGTAACCTTTCAAGAAATCCCACAAAGCATCATAACCTACTACGAGTAGTAATTCTTCTTTGAGTACTTCACAAAAGTTGGTAACCTTTCACTAATAACCTTTCAAGAAAACTCCACAAAACATCATAGCCTACAACAATAAGTGTTTTTTTTTCGAGTATTTCTTTTAAGATGGTAACCATTCACTAAAACACCACGCATAAGCATAGAATACCACAATAAGCGTTTCATGTCTGAGTACTTCATTTAAGGGCGGAACCATTTAAGAAAACACCACAAATCAACATACACTACTATGAGAAGTGTTTCAAATCTGAGTACTTCATTTACAGGTGGAAACCATTCAAGAAAACACCGCAAAACATCTTGTCCTACTTCGAGAAGTGTTTCTGATCCAAGTACTTCATTATGGATGGTAACCTTTCAACAAAACTCCACAAAGCATCATATCTAACGATGAGAAGTGTTTCTTCTTCGAGTACTTCATTTAAGGTTTTGTAACCTTTCACTAAAACACCACGAAGATGCATAGAATAACACTCTAAGGGCTCCATGTACGAGTACATAATTTAGGGGTGGTAACTATTCAAGAAAACACCACAAAACATCTTATCCTACTACAAGAAGTGTTTATGATCTGAGTACTTGGTTTATGGGTGGTAACCTTTCAAGAAAACTCCACAAAACATCATATCCTACTACTAGAAGGGTTTCTTCTTCGAGTATTTCATTAAAAGTTGGTAACTTTTCACAAAAACATCACAGAGATACATAGAATAACACTTTAAGTGCTTCAAGTCTGAGTACATAACTTATGGATGGTAACTATTCAAGAAAACACTAGAAAGCATCTTATCCTACTACGAGAAGTATGTCGGATCCAAGTACTTGGTTCATGGGTGGTAACCTTTCAAGAAACTCCACAAAGCATCATAGCCTAATGTGAGAAGGGTATTCTTAGAGTACTTTATTTAAGATGGTAACCTTTCACTAAAACACCACACATAGTCGTAGAATACCACTTTAAGTGGTTCATGTCCGAGTACTTCATTTCTGGATGGTAATCATTTAAGAAAACAACACAAAGCAATTAATCATACTACAAGAAGTGTTTCTGATACGTAACCTCCATTTATTGGTGGTAACCTTTCAAGAAAACTCCACAAAGCATCATAGCCTACTACGAGAAGTGTTTATTCTTTGAGTACTTCATTAAAGGTTGATAACCTTTCACTAAAACACCACAGAGATGCATAGAATAACACTTTAAGTGCTTTAAGTCCGAGTACTTGACTTATGGGTGGTAACTATTCAAGAAAATATCACAAAGCATCTTATTCTACTACTGGAAGTGTTTTTGATCCGAGTACTTTATTTATAGGTTGTAACCTTTCAAGAAAACTCCACAAAGCATCATAGTCTACAACGATAAGTGTTTCATTTTCGAGTACTTCATTTAAGGTGGCAACTTTTCATTAAAACACCACGTAGAAACATTGAATACCACGCTAAGTGTTTCACGTTTGAGTACTTCATTTATGGGGGTAACCATTCAAGAAAACACCACAAAACAATATACCATACCACAAGAAGTGTATCAGATATGAATACTTCATTTACGGGTGGAAATCATTCAAGAAAACTCCACAAAACATCATAGCCTACGACGAGAAGTGTTTCTTCTTGGAGTACTTCATTTAAGGGTGGTAACTTTTCATTAAAACACCGCGAAGATGCTTACAATAGCACTCTAAGTGCTTCATGTGCAAGTACTTGTGGATGGTAACTATTCAAGAAAACACGACAAAAACATCTTATCCTACTACGAGAAGTCTGTCTGATTCGAGTACTTAATTTATGGGTGGTAACCTTTCTAGAAAACTCTACAAAGCATCATAGCCTACTACGAGAAAATTTCTTCTCCGAGTACTTCATTTAAGGTACCTTTCAATAGAACATCACACATAATGATAAAATATCATTTAAGTGGTTTATGTCTGAGTACATCATTTCTGGGTGGTAACCATTCAAGAAAACACCACAAAGAAACATATCCTACTACGAGTAGTTTTTTTTATTCGTATACTCCATTTATTGGTGGTGACCTTTCATGAAAATACCACAGAGCATTATTGCCTACTACGGAAAGCATTTCTTCTTCGAGATCTCCATGCCCGAGTACTTAACTTATGGGTGATAACTATTCAAGAAAACACCACAAAACATCTTATCCTACTACGAGAAGGATTTCTTCGCCGAGTACTTTATTTAAGGTGGTAACCTTTCAGTAGAACACCACGCAGAATCATAGAATACCATTTAAGTGGTTCATGTCCGAGTACTTCATTTCAGGGAGGTAACTGTCACACCCCATAAATAATGACTAACTTAGGGGTGTTAATCCCGCCACGTGTACTTGATTTCAAGTACACGAAAGGCTTAGTTGACCACTCAGAAATATAAATAAGAATAGTTTATTATACTTAATATAAGGAAAAGCACACACATTTCACACACAATACATGAACATCCAACAAATACATATATATAATCCAACGTCTGGATACAAGGTTTACAGCGGAAGCAAAACAAAAGTAAAATACATACTAAAGAGGGCGATCCCATCAAAGGATGTGGGACCGACCTTAGCTAACCTACTACACACTAATCCTAACAAAAGGAATAAAAGAAAACAAATGGATTGATCCTCAAAACGGAAGACGCTGGGGACTCCATCCTAGCGCTCTCCTCTAGACAGCAAAAGAACTCCTGCTCCTTACCTGGACCCCACAACCAACCGTGGAACGTGAGTAAATTATAAAAATTTACTCAGTGTGGATTAAGGTCCAGCCTTTGGGATTATATCCGATTCAAGGTTGGACCAATCACATTTACTGAGAATGCCTATATTAAGTTACTACACCTGACTTGTATTTAGTTTAACCATTGATCAATTTAAATAAATAATTAAAACTATCCAAAGAGACGATACGAGAAAGAAACCCAAAAATATTTATGAGGAATAGTAATATACAATGCTAATAAGGAAAGATATCAAACTCTCAGACAAATGTTCAAAGAATCAAATTTTAGAACCCCGGGTGTAGGACTTCAGGATTCGCCCCCTTAGACGGGTCTAGTATGTCAGCCGCCAATCTAAGGGTATCGTTAGACGGGTCTAGTATATCAGCCGCCAATCTAACTTAATTCTGAGTTTCCAGAACGAAACGCCCTGGTAATAGCATGAGCGGCTATAAAAGCACACACTCGATCAAAAAGCGAACCGAGAAGCCTACCTTACAAAAAGAAAATAGTAAACAAAAACTCTTGGTCTCAGCCGTCATACGGAAATAAGGAACCGACTACCCGTTTGAGTAACAATAATAAAAGGGAACTCCCTGTACCAACCAGGGGCCAAAGGGGAGCCCCAGACTTCCTCTGTACCAACCAAGGGCCAAAGGAGGAAGTCCTTCGAATATTAGGAGATCTCGAAACATCGGCTAATAGAAATATAAAGAACGGAATAGCTCCAATATGTCACATATGACACGCATACTCTAAACTGAGAAACCGAACCTTAATCACTCAAAGGAAGATATTATAATATTTATACTAGTAAGGATCTTGAAAATCAAACACTCTAACTGGCACTACGAGCCATCAAGTGATGGTCATCGATGGTGAGCAGTGATCGAATGTCCTTAGGGACATCCCGAGAAATGGACCCCACGAGCGAAACCGTTTACCGTACGTAATCCATCCTCACGATGCCCCCAGACTACATCCGTCCTAGCTAGACTCACCGGCCCGACTCTCATCACTCCCAACGAAAATATATAAATAATATTTGATACGCATCTACCTATAAGTAGTCTAATAGCCTATACGATCCATATAACAGATCTCACGTGCAATATGAATGCATGTGACATGCAATGCAGGTTGGTCAAAATAGTTGGTTCAATTACCAATATGAATTCATGACAGTTCAAGATCTACGGGCCTGATTATAATTTGTTGGTAATTTGGTACTGCAGTTCAATTTAGGTAAGACTGGTAGGTCCTAATTTAAGAGAGAGAAAGGAATATAATCCCCAGGAATCCACACCTGTTAACGAGGAAAAGTAGCGTTGATATCTGTGAGTTTCCTTGGGAAGCCTCTGCAATGCCACCGACTCTGTCAGCGCCCACATGGTCAAGAGTCACCTTGACTTTCGCGATCGAACATCAGCTTACTAAACTTCCTATTTGGCGTTAGGGTTTTATCAGCTCAGTGTATTGAAAAGTTATGTAACTTATGAAATCAAATAAGACAAAAATCTAGACGTTGAGACGTCCTTGATGCTCCTAATATAATTTTATTATTATTTTTACTTAGTCAAAACTATGTGCAGTGTCCTATCAGCAAAGAGGATGTGAGTATTATATTCCTACAGTTTTCTATTTCTTTACTTAGTGCTCACTTTTAATTTACTTATTTAAGTCATATCTTAATTATGTATTTACTGTTTCTATGACAAAACTACGTCGTTAAGACGATATCCTACGACAATAAGAAAGAATAGTACGAAACAAGCATGTTATAAATTCAACTACTTTTAGTTGTACACTTTTATCTTTAAACTAACAAAAGAAGAAAGAAGGATGGTTAGCTAATAATAACTAATAAGCTTGTATTTATTTTATTTATGTACTTATAAAGAAATTGATCAATATATGTTATTGTGATTAAACATTTATTTAGTCATAATTATGTGTATTTTATATGTAATGTATTTAATGTTACTTGTATATTTATACGTATCGTATTTAATGTATTTTATGTATTGTATCTAATGTTACTTACTCAATATATTATATAAATTATATTTTAATGTACTTTAGAGAAATTAATCAATATATATACTTATATTATAATGTTACTTATTCATTTTCATGTGCGTCTCATATGTGGTTAGATGTACATCATAATTGTTGTGATATAGAGAAATTGATCAATATATATTATTATATACATAATCTTACTTAGTCTAATTATGTTGGTGTGTGATGTTTTACTAATATATATATATATATATATATATATATATATATGTTATTTAACTTGTTTTATATTTAGTAAATCATGTTGTTATAAATATTCAATTAATTTACTCGTCACGTATAGTTGTAGTCAAGTATCATTACGTTAGATGTGACGTCGTACATAATTACTATCCTACTATATAGCTATGCCGAATATTATACGTTATATGATTTTTGTGCTAAATATAATATAGAAAATATATAAGAAACACAAGTTGGTTGTTTTTATTTCATTAATTTGTCTGTGTTAATCCTTTATTTTAATTGATGGTTTATTTGTGATAAATATCATTGTTAATATTATTAATATATTCCTAACTTTATCATTTTGCTAATCATTTAGCATAAGTGATGCTTTATTTAACTAATTTAATTAATACATGTAATCATATATATGTAATTATATTATTGTCCATATATAAGATGAATGCACTTAGTACTACTTTAGTTGCCTAGTTATCATTTTAAATATTATTAAAATACCAAATATCGTTAATTGTATTTTTATTCATTTTCTAAAGCCAGAATTTTAATGAGTTTTAATGTCAGGTATTAATATGATTATTTCTAATTTCTCATCTGAGACCTTAAACTATTAAAAGCTCGATGGCACC
>CAXKVX010001520.1:0-71653 GCA_964058865.1 Eleocharis quinqueflora
ATAGGGTTTTGTTGGAGGAGATGTCAATGAGGGATAATTTTCCTTTAGAGATAGAGAATTGAGTGGTGGAAGCAAACGGGGCATCACGGAGAATTGACCAAACAACGAATTGGTCTTTGGAGTTAGTCACCCAAACTCCAAAGAAATAAGAATCAGCTTTTGAGGTGGTATTTCGAAAGCCAGCAGTGAAGGTGCGGTTTTTCGAGACGAGGTTTCTGCCGTTGGTCGGACGCCATGGGAAGTCAGAGGTGGAGAAGGAGGCAACAGACTCCGCCGGCGAGAGCAGAGATAAGAGAAGAAGAGAGAGAATATGGAAGGGAGAGAGGAGAAGAAAGGAAGGAGACATTGTCAATGGTGTTGCTTGTTCTCTTCTGAAGTGCCAGACTTTAGTTGTGGAACTGTGAGTCTGTGACAAATAGAGTATATCTAATTGTCAAGTTCGTTGGAGTTTCTTTTAAATTATCTAATTGTCAAGTTGTGGAACTGTGACTGTGAGTCTGTGACAAATACAATATATTAGAGCTTTCGATGTGTTTATCTTGATAAAGTAAATTGACAGGGACGTGACATTCCCAGTATCTTCTTACATAGTAATAAAAAGTTCCAAAGTAAAAAAAATGGATATCATGTATCTATATTTAGTTCTACTGTTACAATACCGCTCTATGCAGCGAATAATTTTTTATTTTATATTATTTTATTTTATAAATACATCTTTTAAAGAGATCAAATAAATGAAATATTGAACAATAGAAAATAGGAATTGTTAATTTATTTACTTTATTATTTTACGAATGCATTACAATTAAAAAAATTAGAAATCAAATCAAAGAAACAAAGTACAATAGAAAATAGATATTTGATTTTTCATCTAATATATTTCACATTACTGTTCTAATTAGCTAAATTGGCATAGCCTTCCAATTATTTTAGTATTAACCTGCATTTGCAATATTCAGCTGGAAAAATTATAGTCTCAATTGGAAAAGATTGAGTGCATAATTAAACTATTCGAAATTTCATATAAAAACGAAAAAATTGAGTGCCCTACAATAATTTAGTATTTCAATTATGATTTTTTGGGTTGTTTAATTATTGTTTACCCATATATTAGTTGTATTATCATATTATGCCTCTCAGACTAATAAGTCATATAGTGTATATTATCTTTTTTTTTGCACAAGACTGAAGTATGAGATCGCAAGTAGACTTGAAAAAAATTTAAAAATAGTTTACTTTTTAGGAACAAGATATTTATTATGCATTCAAATACTAACAATAACATTATTTATTCTCTAGCAAATTATACAAAAAAATATATATCCCACTAAAACTCACTCCTTTAGTTAGCTAGAGAATTAAAAGAATATTAATTTGTTTATTGGCATGTAGCAGTTTGTGGAGAGCAATAAATTCAATTGATTTCATGAACCTCTCGTCATTTTTTTAATGCATTTGCTAATTCCGAGACAATTAATTTTTCTAAACTTGGAAGAAATGATAGTTTAGACAATTAATTTATGTGTAGGGAATAGCAATTTCCAAGAATTTTGTGTTTATGTTTGTGTTTGTGTTTGTGTTTGTGGCATTTTACATTTAAATATTAGACTTGAAGTTAAAATGTAACAAATTAATAAAGTACAATTTGATACATGTCCCTATTTGTTGTGGCTTGAAAGTTGGAATTGTCTTGCAAAAATAATACCAAACAATGTTGAAATTGAAGTTCCATGCATAATGTGAATATTTGTAGTGTGTGTGCATATATGTTCTTGTTGCTTTTATAAGCATTTCATGTGTAAAATTTGACCTGCAATATAAAAATGAAAATTCTGAATTGTGCCTCTGAAATAACAAGGAAATGGATGTTGAAATGCAAGTTTTGTGTCTATGTTACACTAATTGTTCAATAGTTAGTATACGCATGTAGATAGCATAATGTTACTCACTCTCTCATTGCTCTTCTTGCTTTTCTGGTACAATGCAGGGGGCCAGGCATGCTCTGTCAAACCTGATCCTTTTTTTATTATTATTATTTTGATCAAAATGATTTCTTCTAAAATTCAAAAGGTGCAATGAAGCTAATTAAACTCTAGCAAGCACCCCATTCTTTCTTTATTCTTCCCCTCCTTAAATTTGTCCTCTGAAAACAAAAAGAGAAAATAATAAGAGCCATGTCTAAGTCTGTTTTGTGTTCTGTACACATTCTTTTGTTTGCTAAAATTCATTCTTATTTGTATAAGTTCTCCTACAATTGTACATTGCTTATGTGTATAGTGACTACATTTATTTCGCATGCAAAACATGTCATATTATCTTATTTTGCCTTTTTTTTCTCTTTACCTTGCTTTTAGTAGTACCTTGCTGTTATTTGCTAGTTCTAGAATTTGATTAGAGTGTCATGCTTAATTATTGTTATTTTCAATTTATATTATGCAGAACCAGATGGATTTTGAGTATTTTGAATTTGATTACTATACCAAGCAGATTGAACATGCTCAAGGCTCCAAGCCTTTGCAGGAAAATCAACCTTGATTTTGGTTTCTTTTTTCAATTTTCATGTATGAAAATGTAAATGTAATATAGTTGTAGGTGATCATCTGGTCTTTGTGTATATGAATGCGCTCTGCTCTTTGTTTGATTCTTGATTTGATACTTGTGGAATTTAGATGGTTGTTTCGAGAATTCAAAGTTAAATTTAGTGCACTGTGGCAGAATTTAAAATGTGTTACTTGATTCAATCGTTATGTGAGAATTACCTTAATTAGCTTGCTACTATTAACTTGAATTCGATGAAATATTTTTTTCTTCATAATAATCAATTATTTAGTGAAAACTCTGAACTTGGGATGCAACAAAAACTAGTTACTATCCAGCATAGTGGAGTGCAAAAGTGGAGGCAAATATTAAGTAATTAGTTTCTATTTTATTCAACTGTGCAAATCTAGTTCAATAAACTTTTGGCCATTAAAATGCTGAAAGGCATTTATTTGACACTATTTATTCTTCTTTAATTCTTTGTATTGGAAGATCATCATTTATTCGTGATACTCAAAAGCATTTATTTAATTATATCTTACCAAATAATGTTGGAAAATGTTTCGTAGATCCCAACTTCGATACCGTCAGCGATACCAACTGGACACGTCCAGTTGAATTCCGACGAAAATTTGTTTTATTTATGATACATGTTGTTTTCGTTATTATGCATGTTGTTTTCGTTATTGTGCATCTAATAATATGCATAACAGTTAAATACTTATGATTTATATGCTAAGTTCAATATGTTTTTTTGTTCTATTTATGATTTATTATGAAAATTTGTTTTACTTATGATACATATTGTTTTCTTTATTATGCATTTTGTTTCTGTTATTGTGCATCTAAAAACATGAATAACAGTCAAATACTTATGATTTATATGCTAAATTCATTATGTTTTTTGTTATACTTATGATTTATTATGTTTTTGTTATTATGCATGTTATTTGTATTATTTTGCATGTTATTTACTTGCATAATAACAAAAAATAACATGCACAATAACAAAAACAACATGCATAATAACTAGAACAACTTTTCAAAATAAATGCAACTGGATTCGTCCAGTTCGCATCGATGAGCGTAGCGATCCGCGTCGGTCAGCGCAGCGACATTCGTTTTCAGTGGAGCGTCCGATCAATTATATGCATAATAACAAAAACAATATGCATAATACAAAAAACAACATGCATCATAAAAACAACAACATGCAAACTGAATTCAACTGAATCTGTCCTGTTGGTATCGATGGTGGTATCACTTCAGGTATCGATATATCAGCTCCCAATAATGTTTTCAGTTTTAGGTAAGAATGAATTAAACTGATAAATTGCTGCAAATCAAATTGCAAACGCATGTCATTTAATTCTTTCATCGAAAAATTCAGAGTTACAAAAGAGAGAATTCGAGCGGAGTGCAGAAATTTGCAGAGACTAATCGAGCTGGGTTCGTCCAGAGTTCGAGCAAAGCCCATTTTGAGTTCACGAATCTGTGCGAGCTCGAGTTTCCACTATCCAGAATGGGCCGATTCGAGCTTTGGGCTTTAGTTATTATAAAATTAACTTACTTTTACAAGGGATAAACAACGTTAAAGCCCATTATGTATTGGGTTGGTTTAGCGTTTACCTTATGAGGCCTTTCCTTGTATAGGGCTAAATTATGGTCCAACCACGCAAACATGCGAAAAGGTCCTTTTCTTTTATTTATTTATTTTATCCGATAAATAATCCCAGTCTTAAAGTTCAAACCTATCTTTAACTACTGACTCTGTTGCCCCGGCCCCACCGTGCTTCCTTCTGTCCTTCATCGATCCCTCTCCAGTCGCATCTCGATCTCTTCGCAACCAAGAAACAAACGAATTAAAAATCTTCGAACTTTCGTAATTGCTTGCCACCTAACCCCTCCCTCTCTCTCCCTCTCTCCCTCGGATTGATCGATGGCGTTGCAATGGGTGATACTGACCTGGGTAGTGGCGGCGGAGGCGGTGCTGTCGCTGCTCCTTACGTTCCCCTGGCCTCGCCTCATCAAATCTCAGATCGTCTCTCTCACCTCGCTGATTCTTCAGCCCGCTGCTGGCGTTGTCTTCTTCGCTGGTTTCCAGCTCCTTGGTTTGTGCTCTATCCTTTTATTTCTCTTCCTTATTACTTGGTTGAGACCTTATGCCAGGGGTGATTCAATTGAGGATCTTTAGAGTTGTCAGCCGGAATAGTGTGTTTCTAATTATTACATAGACTGGTGATGTTCCTAAATTTGTTATTGTAATAGATTTTTTATGGCAATTATATGTTGGAAGAAATGGTTTACTAATTACTCTCTTGTCGCTGATTTTTGGCTGTGTTTAGTGTTTGATTTGCATTTAGACTGAATACCTTAGGGTTGAGTAGTAGACTTGAAATATATATTGTTTTTTATGGGAAATTATTATGGTCGAAAGCCAATGCATACTGTTATTGATACCTCTTTTCTTTTCTGTTGTGACCTTTTGATGCTTTGTTTATTATTAGATCTGTATTGGAAGTATGAGCACCGGATAACATGCTCCTCAGAGATATGCACTTCAGAGGAACGAACTCGCTATGAGAAAGCAGTATGTATTACTGATTATTCTGTATAAGTTTTTTTTTCTTATTGCTTTCTGTACAGATATGCTTGACAAAGTTGTTGTACAGTTAGATAGCCATTTATTGAGCCACTGCACAACCACACTATTTTTTTTAGAAGCAGCCTTATAGCTATCCTTTGTTTCATTCATATGGAACAAGCGGTATAACTAGTGTATCTTATCTAACTGATAATGTTGCCCGCTGTACTAAACAAATGTCCAACACAAAACATAAGAGACCCATGTTTCTTATGTTTCTTGGAAAAACTAAAACATAAAATTTTACCTTTATTCCCTCATCTTTATGAGTCAGTGGAAAATAAGAAGTTCATTTCAGTCATTTATCTAATTGGTGAGGATATTAAAGCGAAGAATATAGACCTCCCCATATTCCTAGTAAATATAGAATATTTTAAACTTTTTAGTAGTTTTTTTTTTTTTGCAAACAATGAACAGAAATGTGTTTGTTTAGATTCTTCTTGCTTATATTTATTTAATTAACTCCTGTTTGGATGGCTATTTGTAGATGTTCAAAGCTCAAAGAAATGGACTGCTCTGTCTCTCTGCTTGCCTCCTTTATTGGTATGTTTATTTATAACAGTAAAATTATCTAATTGTCTCTTAACCAGAAGTCATGCAGGACCATTTTTTAATACTAGTCTTTTTCGATGGTGAAATTAGAATGAACCAATAGCAAATTGGTACAGGTACACTGTATGCTAGATTTTCTTTTTTCCTTATTTCTTCTCATGATTATTTACTAAATTTTTTTGTGACACTTTTTGTGTTTGGGCAGGGGTGGATCCAAAGGCTTTTTAAATCCGGGCACAAACCCATTAAAACCCACTAACATCAATAAAAATTCATTTTTCACTACAAAAATAACTAAAAATACACTAAAATTTGCGTTTTTTTTAAATCAAGTCCGGGCACTTGCCCGGGTTTGCCCAAGCTTGGGTCCGCCACTGTGTTTGGGTGTGGGGATGGGGTATCTTTACAAGTCGTGTTGGTGTTACTGGTTCTACATTGTGGGGATACTTGTTTCTTGAAAGAAAGTTAGAATTTCTTGAATTGCTGATTGTTTCTCAAATTATGCTCGAAGAACAGTTAATATAGCTTGTGTTTTACATGTAGGTGCATGGCCCGCATCTGCAAATATCACACGGTGATCAGAGAATTAGAGGAGGCTGAGAAGCGCCTAAAGGACAATTAGATCTGATTGTCTGTGCAGTTTTCTAAGCTGAAGTCAGACAGATAATATATTGCATTTGTTTAGTAGCTTTTGATTATTAGTATTAAACTTGGCGTGCATTTCCGTGTTAATGCTTTTCTTTGCTTATGTTATAGTTTTTTGTTTGCTTTTCGGCCCACCTTGTTTTTGGGAACCAAATAGACTGCTTGTATAATCTGTTTTCTGTTTGTTTCGATTTGGACTGTTCAAAATTTATCTAACGGTCAAAGTACCTGCCTTCTGAATCAAATCACAGCCACTCGTGACGGTCGGATCGAAACAAACAAAATTATGCTTGTTTCAAATACAAGCAGCAGATTGATTCGGATCCTTGTTTGGGGTGCTTTTCATCCCTCGTGTATGAAATCAGTATGGAAATAATATTCTACTACAAAAAAAATTAGTATTTTTCTGATATATAACTTGTGTACCGAGATTTGTTCAATTAAAGTATAGCAGTAACGACGTGTACTTTTTTTTTTTTTGGAGCATAATTGGATGTAATTGTTGTACTTCAAAACTTCTTTCCCTTGGGAAAGGGTTATAATTTCCGTCTAAGGTATATGCTATATGTTATGATCGGCCAAACTTAAAATTTAAAGTTCCTTTTCTAGTAACAGCAACTTGGACTTGCAAATTATAACGAATTACATTGCATTGATTCAAAGGCATCAATCTGAACACGATACATCACATCTGAAACTTTAAGAGAGGCAGAGAGCTGATGCATCACAGCATTCAGCAAATCACCTGAGAGCATAGAACATTTGATCTAGTAACCTCATGCCTAAAATTAAGGGTACAGTGTAAATATAACATTTGTCGCAAATAATACAACATAAATAGAGTGGGCGACGAGTTTTCTATTTTCCCAAGCATAGTAGACTTATTATTCATGATCAGCATTGCACAGCCGTCTTTTTGAAGAACACAATCAATTTTCACAAATTACAGCAACTTATAAGCTACAGAAACTTATTATCTTTGTACCCCCAACATTCCACAACCATACCAATTGAAACACCTTGCGAGTCTCACACAAACAAAAACTTTCAGCATACCGGAAATTGGAATATTCCCTAAGCGTTGAAATGGTTTGCATGAGATCAATCTTCATATAGAAGGTAAAATCTAACAGGTTACCTACAAGAACAAGAAAAGGATGAGAACAACAACAAAAAAACACTCACATTTGAAGAACTTGGGCATACTATTGCATGAATCCTCTGGCAAGAACATCTTTTACTGAGCAACCCAATAACTTGCCCATTCCTCACGTATAGACCCATTACTGGCAAAAATCATTTTCCAACTGAATCCAACTACTTCAAAAACCATCCAGGCTCCACAGTTTGGGACAACCGTTGAAAACCTCCTTGACTAAGCCAAACATCTTTGATGTGTGTCCACATCCAAGGCACTAGAACTGCATCACAGTGGTTTCAACTGCCCACTCCAGTGTGGGCCCTGGTCTAATCAGGTTCGCTCCCAGTGTGTGATGCATGGCACCAGTATGAAAAGTCAAATTCAGGCAAACAGGCACATTCAAGCACTACAGAAACCTTTTTTAGAGTCCCATAAAATAAACCAGCAATAACCCCTGGCAAGTCAAATTGCAACGTCTCATCAAGAGAAACATCTCAGCCAATTCAATGGGACCCTGCATTTTCTCGGATACAGGACTCGCCAACCCGGTCTTGATTGCGATAAGGATCTCAAGTTGTGCCTTATACACAATGTTAGACTGTCTATGGTTAGGTCAGATCACTTGCCCAGCTTCCTTCGGAGGCTAGAAACTTATTGCCTCTCCTACACAATTACCAGAGCACAGCACCACTACTTCAATGTCTCAAAAGATTCAATTGAAAACGTGTGTAGTTCTCCTAACCACGGATGGCGCAGAATCAGAGACAACCCCAGGTTCAAAGCCACTTCAACACAAAAGGATTAGAGACCTGAAATGAACGCAATCTTGATTCAGCTAACTGACCCTCTGTGTTTGCCAATTCAAATCAATATGCTCCATTCTCTTTTATTATGGAAATAAACACAGTAATTCATTTCCGACACTTCAATCGAATTAAACCAAATTTTACAACAAAACACTAATTTACAGTACACTGAATTCCACCCAAAATTATGGAGGAATGAGAAGAACCAAAATGTCAAAAATTTCGTACTTGCATTATGTCAATCTCTTTCAAATCCTCAATTCTATTAGCCAACTCCAATTCACCCAAACTCTTCAATCCTTCAACAATACAACTGACAAATCTATTCTCAACCCGTATTGACTGATCAACTACCTGTCTCGCCAAATCAACAGCTTCTTTTATAAAACTCTCTTTACATAAACCAGCCAGTAAACAACTATATACATCTGAATCAACAGAATCATAACCATTATCTTGCAACCAATAATATGCATCCAGGAACTGCCTTTTTGCACACAATTCCCTTAACAAAGAGTTAATTGCCAGTGCATCCATTTCAATACCATTTTCTAACATTCCCATAATCAAAATTTTGGCTTCATCAACCCTCCCAGCTTTTGAGAAGCATGTTACAATCAAGCTATAGCACTCCCTGACAGACACCCCTCCTTCGCTAATAAGACTGTCAATTAAACCCTGAATCTTATTTGAATGTTCGTCAATGCAAAACCCTTTCAAAATAGTTCGCACTGTGACCCGGTTCGGTTGAATACCTCTCTTTCCCATTCGCTCCAACATCCTCAAGGCATCCTCCATGCGCCCATTATCACAAAGGCATTTTATCAAACACGTGTAGGTCACTACATTGGGCTTGCACTCTTCTCCCAATTCTTGTTCCATTTCAGACAAAACCTCCATCACCATGCCCAGTTTTCCAAAATCACACAACCCATCAAGAAAGGAAGTGTAAACAACAGTATTCGGTGTACATCCAAAGAGAGACATTTCAGAGATGACTCCACGTGCAGCCTCTACCTTACCCAACCGTGCTAAACCCTTTACTAAGATAACAAAAGTTACCACATTTGGTGAAATATGCTTCTTACACATTTCCTGGAACAAAGAGACCGCTTTTTCAGCTTGGTCCAATTCAGTATAAATACGAATGACCGTGTTGTAACAAAAGGTGTCGGGTTTACAGTTGAACTCAGATTGCATAAGGTTAAGGAGATTGTGGGCAAAGGAAGGTAACCATGGAGGTGGAAGGGATGTGGGGTGGAGACAGATGGAGAAGAGAGCACGGAAGGACGATAGCGTGGGAGGGAAAGCAGGTGGTGAAGGAGAGGAGGGGGAGAGGAGGAGGGGAAGGGAGGGGAGGAGGTGGAAGGAGAAGAGGGAGAGCGAATGAGGGGAGAGAGGGGAAGAGAGGGAGAAGGCATGGAGATAGAAGCGGAGGGAGAGGAGAGGGGAAGGGGAGGAGCGGAGAACGGAGAGGATTAGAGGGGTCGAGAGAGGGAGGGGAAGAGGAGGAAGCCGAGGACAAAGAGGAGGAGAGGGGGATTGGAGAGAGCGAAGGATTAGAGAGGTGAGGGAGGAGATGGCGGATGGAGTGAGGCGACGACCCATCGGAGGGGAACGGAGGTGGCGCATGTCTCGGTGGTCAGAGAATTAGAAATTGGGGGCGCACGCTGCTGGGTCCGGGATGGCGTTTATACTTAACTTGATACAGTACATGAAATTCACATCCTACCTATTCACAGGAAATTCACGTCAGCTGGATACTCGTAACTTAACTCATTCAATGGTTAACATAATAAAGTTTATGCACGTAAATTTTGAAATTATATGAACAACTAGATAAATACTTCATCTTACGATACTTCACCGGATACGAATTCTAAAAAAATGTCAAATTTAATCTCCAAGTCTATATTAATATGAGTAATATTTTGAACGGTCCGGATCGACCATATTCATTGATTTTGGTGAAAAATGGTGCAGGAGGCTACGAAGAGAAGGCTACGAGAA
Organism: Eleocharis quinqueflora; assembly: GCA_964058865.1. NCBI lineage: Eukaryota > Viridiplantae > Streptophyta > Magnoliopsida > Poales > Cyperaceae > Eleocharis > Eleocharis quinqueflora. Next base: position 10,337 of record CAXKVX010001520.1, read on the forward strand.
GGAGGCAACGAATCCCCCTATATATATATATATATATATGAGGAGGGATCCATAGCCGCCACCCATTTTGTAGCCGCTCGCAATCACTTCATCATACCAAGTGTAAATCATTGATCTGGACTAGTGAAAACATTATCCATACTAATGTAGACTTGGAGATCAAATTTTATATTTTTTGGAATTTTTTTACTATTTTATCGGAAGGGTTAAAAATTGGATGTTTGTAAATCATTAGATAAATAAATTTTCAATCCATCCAATAAAATAGTATAAAAATTCAAAAAAAGTGTAAAATTTGGTTTCCAAGTCTATTTTAATATGGAGAATATTTTCAACGGTCCGGATCGGCCATTTATATTTGCTATCATGGAGCGGTTGCGAGCGGTTGAAAGTTTAGCGGCTACAGATCCCACCTCTATATATATATAAAAGAGGAGAAACACAGATCTAATTCCTTTTGTGGAATTGGAAATCAAAATCTTCCACACGTACAACAATTAATACATACATAATGCAAACATTGGGTTTCTCATACAATTAATACATACACAATTAATGCAAACATTGCGATTAAAAAACAAAAAACCACAGCAATAGAGCATTAGAGCATGACAACTACATTGGGTTTCTCAGACACACTGTTTAACTTGACGCATATATATGCATGCATGATATCGATCTAAACACACATGCACGCATATATGTGTGCATACGTACACACATGCATCCATGCATGCACATATACGAACTAACACACATACATGCATGGATGCATCCATGCATGCCCATGTACACAAACAAACATACATACATACATACATACATACATACATACATACATACATACGTACGTACGTACGTACGTACATGTACACAAACTTACATTCATACAGACAAACACACACACATGCATAACGGTTTGTGAATATCAATACATACCTCTCGTAGGAAGATTGGAATCACCTCTAACACTGCTGCTTCGCATCGCCAAACTTTCAGCAAGAAACCCTAGATCATTGGATAGGCAAAAATCTGAAATCAATAAGAGATAACATTTTGCCAGCATTTAAATAACATGTTATGTAGCACATTTTGTTTATATTTTCAGCAAAAGAGTTCAGTTGATTGTTTTTACCATCAAATGATTATAGCATCCAATGCCAACATTTTTGTGAAAGCTCAAATCATTTTTTTCAAGAAGCAGTTTCTACATCTTTATCCAAGATTAATAGCTTTATAAATAAAAAATTACTTCCCCGTATTAAATACTTCAACCCTCTAATAACCATTTGCCTCAAACCATCACTGAAATTAACCTTTTCAACACAAATATTGTAACCTACACCATTTGATCTACATTAATTTTCTTACTAAGCTATCATATGTATCAATCAAAATCTCCAAGAAGTCCAAGTTCGTGTAAAAATAATTCTTCAAACGCCCACTTATTTTTTAAACTCTTTTCACATTAAAAGAAATCATTTTGCTAAATACTCCAATCCTCCAATAAGCACAAAACAACACTCAAATTAACATTTTTCAACACAAATCCTATAGCCTACACCCTTTCACGTGCAATAATTTTCTTACTAAGATATCCTATGTATTAATCAAAATCTTGAAGAAAAAGTACAAATTCGCACAAAAATGATTGTCCAAGCCCAAGCTAAGTTTTAAACTCCATTTTTGCCTAAAAGAAATCATTTTCTAACAATAATAACTGCATGCAAACTTAAAAATACTAAAATCTACATGCAACATAAACAACAACCTGATGGTGGTGCTAAGTTATCTAACAATCAAAGTATCACTGAAATTAACCTTTTTCATCACAAATCCTGTAGCCAACACCCTTTGATCCGCAAGAATCTTGTTGCTAAGCTATCTTATCTATTAATCAGAATCTCCAAGAAGAAGCCTTAATTCGCGTAAAAATGGTTGTACAAGTCCAAACATAGTTTTAAAACTCATTTACACTAAAAGAAATCATCTTCTGACAATAATACCTACATGCAAGCTCAAAATTACTAAAAATCTACATGCACCATGTACAACAACCTGATGATGCCGATGAGTTATCCTATGTATTAATCAGAATCTCAAAGAAAAGCCTAAAGTCGTGTAAAAAATGTTCTCCAAGCCAAAATTTAGTTTTAAAACTAATTTTGCACTAAAAGACACCACTTTCTAATAATATTAACCACATGCAAGCTTAAAGATTACTAAAAATTCACATGCGTCGTAAAGAACAACCTGACATTGTTGAAGCTGGCGGATCAGTGCTCGTTCTTACACGTTGATTCAACCTTTGATCATTCGTATGCTCAGATTACGGTGCCATCTCCACAACACCTCCCTCGTTTAATGGAGAAGCTAGTCGCTCGAAGCTTCCAATTCAAAGCTCCCACGCCTCCTTTTCGTCAACGCATGCAAGAAGAGCCGCCAGAGGAGGGTTCAAGCGAGGCTTGTGACCGGATGAGTATGAATTAGGGTTTCTGTGAGACTGTGACTGCAACAACAATGACAAACGGAGAGATAGGCACCAATTCATGAAGGGAAAGCTAGGGGAAAAATAAACAAAAAAAATGGCTTAAAATGAACATTGACGGAGTACCCGACGCAAACATTGGGCAGAGAAAAACAAAGCACAAAAGACGGCACAACATAAAAGACAACCCAAAAATAACAGGAAACCCAACAAAAACAACCACGACAAACGGAAAAGCAAAAAAAAGAAACACAAAAAATAAGGAAACATGTGACTGCAAAATCGCTACGTGTCAACTGAAAAAAAAAACAGCAAAAAAAGGAGCACTATTTATAACAATATAGAAGCTATAATGTCCCCAATGTTGAGAATATATATATATGTAGTATGCCGAGAAAGTATATATTGTTCAGCGATGATTCAAAAGCTTACTAATAGGCATAAATAATATACATAACAAGTTTATTAATATGCATAATATTTTTATATTATTAATAGATATGTGATTAACATGTATAATAATTAAATATTTGTATCGAATATTAGTATCTAAAAGTGTTATGTTATTATCCATGCTGCATATTATTTCATCTATTATGCATGTTAATCTGATATCGAATTGAGAATCAACATAACATTTTTCATTAGTAAATTAGAAGGTTGAAAACCATTGGGACGGTAGCAGGGGCGGAGCTAGTAAGGCCCAGTGGGGGCAACCGTCCCCTAGAATTTTTTTTTTTGTAAATATGTTAGAATGTAAAGGGAATTTTTGCTAATGCGCAAGACTAAGGTCAAATAATTGTGCGAAAGCGATTTCAATTCTAATTAAATCTATTAGACCTTAATCATCTAGTCAAGTAATAGAGCAAGCAATTTCAAGAATCAATTGAGCAAATCACAAAAATAGAGATCAAAGAGCTAAAAAGAGAGAGAGAGTGAAGAGAGAGCAATCGAGAACAAGTGAACATGCTATGTAACACGGTTCGGCCTATCAAAAGAAATTAGGCTTACGTCCACGGATCTCCCGAAATAAAACTTCTTCAGGGTCGTTTCACTATAATCAAGTATCTTCTACAAAGGGGCGAAGACAATCTTTGACTTCTTCTAACATAAGTAAGCCAATCTTCTTCTCCTAAATCGATACACGGGACAACACCTCAATACACAGCAACAAGGTCCGACTGACAACACAATCAAGGACATGGATGCACCACTTAACAACACAAATATGGTGCACCAAAGGCTAAACAATTAGCTAAAGTTTATGTTCTCGAATAGACAATAAGAGAATAGTAGCTATCCTAAGTGCTTTCAAGGTTAGATAGCTGGAGGAGACTTGAATCAGACTCTCTTTAGTGCTCAATTACTGTTGGGAAGCTTCCAGGGGTGTTTTTATTGTCTTCTGGTTCGTTTTCGCATCACTTATATAGGTTGAGCACTTCTTGGGATCTTGGATTTGTGAAATATACACCAAGCATTACAGCTCATTCCATAACGAGTTGGAAAGACATTATAACGCCTTGGGCTTGTTCCCTCTTTGCCTTTCTGCTGTTGACATGTGGGCCAGATTTCTAGCAAATCGTTATAACGCTTGGCTGAGGTGTTATAACGAATGGCAACTCGTTGTGACGCCTTGCTGGAGCATTACAGTAACGCTTGTCTCGGGAAAATCCAACATCTGCTCATTCTCTCTCCTCCTGAGGCGTTATGACGGGTTGGGCACTCTTTATAACGCCTATGTGAGCCATTATAACGAGTTGGCAAGCGTTATGGTAATGTTGTGCTCTGTCTTGATGCTTGAGGCCTTCCATTGATGCTTTGACCATGTCTTAACTTGTCCAGGGCATGTTTAAGCATGTTTGACATTGGTTTGTACCTCATTTTAACCTGAATCTTCACCAAAACTCAATGTGCAAGGTTAGTACTTTATTTGTTTTACAAATTGTCAAACAAGGGATGAGTTTAATCCAACAAACTCCCCTTCTGACAATTTGCAAAACCAATTGAGATGTGCATATCAAGTGATGCACATCTTTCATTTCTCCTCCTTTTTGCAAATTAAGGCAAAAGGCTCAAACAAATATACTCCCCCTGAATTTTAGCACATATACAATTATACAAGTCAAGCAATTTAATACTCCCCCTTAATGAAATAATATTTGCAAATAAAGCACAATTCATATGATTTGCCAATCAAGCATAGGAGAAGAAAAAAATATATGTGATATAAAAGAGTAATAGAGAGCAATAATCATCAAGAGGAAAATAATCAAAGCAAATATCCATAAAAGAAAAGTGCATACAAGAACATAAGTACATGAGACACAAGTTTTTGGAGCATAGCAAATTACAACTTTTAAAAAGATAAAACTAAAACTCTCATCCTCTCAATGCCTAAGGATTGTCATCTCCACGCAAAGGACCCCAAAAGCCATATTTTTCTATCCGCGATGCTTGATATTTCTCTTGAAAAGCATCAGTCTCTTCAAACCTTTCATACACTCCTCTATAGTAATCCATGTTTTGCAACGTAAGATCATACATTTGTTGCGAAAGTTGTTGCACTCTCTTCAAACCTTTCATACACTCCTCTTGTAGGTTGAGGAGGTATTGGAAATGTATTGGCTTATTGTTCCGATTGAGCTTAAGGCTGAGGTTGGAATGGGGGTTGATCGTACACGTTCTCCATGGGTTCCGGTATTGAAGAACTAGGTGGAGAATATGATGAGGTAGCTTCCTCTCTTCTTCTCTTCTCGGGTACTTGGTTATCCGTTGGAGGATCAAGGCACTCATCTGGATTGTCCCATTAGTTTAATGCCGCATTGGGGTGCTAAAATCCATTGATTCACCTTATACTTCTTACTTGGTTCCCAAAAGCATCCTTCTTTGATCCACTCGATTGAATCAAGAATGTCAGCAAGGTTTTTGAGTTTAAAGGCTGGTTGGTTATTTCTAGGAATCCTTAAACAAACATACGTCATGATTCGGGTTAGGAGATGAGGATAGGGTAGAGACTTGGTTGTATTGGTCAAGGCAAATCTCATATGGTTCAAGATGATGTATGGTATTTGGACAACCTTGTCAAAACATATCAAATGTCGAAGAAGATACATGGCATTCATCTTCAGATTGGTCTTAATTTTACTCTTAGGATAATGATGTTATTGATGAATAGAAACCCTAAGCGGTAAATGACCGAAAATGAGTTACGGTAAGTTTTTGCTTCTTGTTGTGTGCACCAAACCAAGTTTTGTATTCAAATTCATCGGCATCATTTGGCCAAATCCTAAATGGATACACTTCCTCTCCCATATTAGAAATACCAAATACATCACAAATGATTTCAATGATAATTGGTATCTCTTATCCACATATATATGTTGTAACTCCCCATGGTTGGCTTGTAGGTCTCATGTAGGCATAAAGAATTCGGATTGGCAACTCTTGATACATAAGGTCACACTCTATGATTGGTTGCCATTGCCAAAACTCAATGTAGTTCTGAACAATAAATCAAGGTTGGCCATCTAACCTATTTTCCTCATTTATTTTAAAGAAATAGGGCTTTGAAATCTTACGCTTTCTAAACTTATTTAAAAAGTTGTTGTAGTCCTTTGGCATTCGGAACAAGAACCAATTTGTAGAGGAAATCTCCACAGGATCTTGTCTCCCTATGGGCCTTGAGGGTTCTTCTCGGGGGACCTTTTGCTTCCATTTCCTTGCTCGTAGTGATCATCCACACACTTGCTGCCCAGATCCTTCTCCTTCTCCAATCTGAATCCTTGATTAGGTAGAGATGGTTGCCTTTTTTGTAATTACCTTTCGGGACTTAGGAGGGCTTGATGCCATGAGGAAGAAAAGAGCAAGAATTGTGTTGAAAAACATCTTTCTTTGAGAATTGAGGAAGTTAATTGAGTTTTCTGAAGGGGAATAGGGTTTAGTAACTGTCAGGGAGTAGAAATTCGCTCAAGAGTTTGCAATTTGAGTAAGTTTTGAGAAGAAGGGGTCTTAAATAGGCAGTTTTTAGCCTGGTGTTATTGTGACTCGTTATAACGTGTTCCTGATGCATTATAACTGGTTTTAAGTTGTTATAATGCTTCTCTCTCATATCTGTAACACTTCAACACATTTAAGTCTTCTCTAACAGCTAGTTTTGGATTTCTAACCCGTTATAACGGGTTTCCAATCGTTATAACGAGTTACCAACTCGTTGTAACGCCTCTCATAATGCTTTGAATAGTTTTTTTCTATTTATTCAGTTTTAATTTGCTGTTATGCTCCAAATTTGTTCCTTATCATTTATAGGGCTCAGCTCAATTGTCAAATTATGTTCTTGCTCATGCAAATGTTCAGATAAGACTGTGACTTGGATATAAAGCTCAATTAAAGTTCACAATAACATATAATTCAATCAATATAATACATTGAATTATATATCTTGCTACATGACTCTCCCTCAAACTAATATACAAAATGATGTCCAAATGGGGGAAGTCAAGTGACCCTCTAGACAATGGATTTGGTACCACTTGTGCTATGATGTCCAAAGTGACCCTCTAGGTTTGTGTACCACTTTTTTTCTAAATCGACAAAAAACGTTCATGATGTCCAAATCTCAAACAAAACGAGCAAAGTGTTGCTTTAGAGTTAAGGTTGCTATGATCATTGATGTTATTATTAATTGGTCTCCAATAACTCATTACCAACCTATATTTATCATGAAAGTTCTTTATGTTCTTTAGATGAGATATTGGTTGATTATTCACGTGAAGCTTTCTCTTTTGAAAATTGCTACTAAGATTCTTGTGATTGTGTATAGCATCTCTAGGGTTAGGTCTTGGTTGAAAAACATTTACAAACCTTTTTCTTTCAAAATTGTTCCCAAGTTTCTTATGTAACTCTTGAAATCTACCATACCTATCATTAACATAGAGTTTTGGTGGTTGAGCTCTATGTTGGTTGGTAGTCCTATAATTATCTCTAACTCTAGGTTTGTGTACCACCATACTAGAATTAAACTTGGTAAACTTGGTCTTTTGTTGTATCTCTTATCATACTTATAAGCATAGTTCTTAGCTCGAGTAGGTTTATTTTTCAACTTAGTTTGCTTTTCAATTTTAGAGGGTTGTTCTTTCACAAAACCAAGACCGATCTTATCATGTGGACCTTGACCAACATTCATTTTATCATAGTCAATTTTGGTGTTATTGTTTAAAGACTTAACGAACTTAACAAATTTAGAAGCCCAATGGTGTGCTTCATTCAATTCCTTTTCTTTTTCAAAATTGACTTTGGTCTCAATGTCATTAACCATATTTTGTAGCAATTCAAGTTTTGATTTTAGATCATTGATCATAGCATCCTTAATTTCTGAAGATTTTTTGGGCTCAACAAGCAATTCCTTAAGTTTGGTCACATTAAAAGATTGTTGTCTTTCATCCAAGTCACAAGACCCATCATCACTAATGTCATCATGAAATTTAGAAAGATAAAAACTACCGTACTAGCTCGACTAGGGGCCTCCAATTCTTGAGTGTTTATAGTCTTGCTCTTTGGTTGAGTTGTTGTCTTTTACACTTGATCATCCGCTTTAGCAAGGCTCAAAGGTTTCTCGATTTACTTATCACCATCATTCTTTGCAAGTGATGGAGGTTGCTCTATCTTTTTGTTGAGGATCACTCTTGGGAATTCACCTCATTAGAGCTTCTTATTCTTTTGCATAATCGTTCTTAGCTTGAGCTATTTTCTTCAACATACGAATCTTTTCCAGATCCATTATCCCTTGTTCCTTTATAATATCAAGCGCTATCTACAAGCATTGTCATTGATTTCTTCCCGATGAGAGCTAACTTGTTGTCTATATCTCCTCCTCCGAAATTAACTTCTTCATCATCTTCACTTTCTTCGAATTCGCTTATCCAAGTTGCTTGCATAGCTTTCTTGTTAGTTTTCTTAAATCGCCCTTCTTGTGGTCTTCTTCTTTGAGGAAAGATCACATAGCGATTTTGAATTATATTCCTCCTTATACTAGCTTTTGCAAGTTAGGCATACGATCTTTTTGCCTTGAGTTAGTCTCTCTTCATTCACATTTCTTTTGAATTATATTCCTCCTTATACTAGCTTGGTAAGGAGGTCATTGTCTTTTAAGAGAACTTGATGAAGGTTTTGGTATATGACTTCGCTTGACTCAAACTTATAAGGTGGATTAAAAGAAGATTGAGCCGGTAATGCCAATGTTTTGGTTGAGGTTGAGGTTGTGCTCTTGACTTCTTTGTGATTCTCCTTGTGTGAGCAAATTTGAAGGTACACCTCTTCGGGTTGATAGGTAAGTTCTTTAGCTTGTAGGGCTTCAATAGAGCTCACTACGCCATTCTAACCGGGCTTTTTGGACACCATCCTCAAAAGTTTACCTACAAAATATACATCACAAATGTTAGATCCTACTTCAACAAATTTATTTCTCAAAGATACGAGTCTATGGTGGAGAATTTCAAAGGACTCATTATCTTCAAACTTCATGTTTTCTAACTTTGTGGCTAATCGGACCTTTCGAGTCTTTTTCATATGTTCATTCCCTTCATACATAAAAACTAGTGCATTTCATATTTCCTTAGCATTAGAGGAATGTGTGAGAGATAAGGCAATTGACTCATGTATTGAACTTAAGATGGTATTCATAGCATTGTCATTAGTGTACTTAAGTTCTTTTGATTATTTGGTAAGGATAATGTCATCTAACTCATATTTTGGTAAGTAATCATCTTCAACTATTTTCCAAAGTTCAAGCAAGGTTAGATAGTTCACCATACACCTTTTTCAATATGAAAAGTTATTGCAACTTACTCCAAAGACCGAGAGTTCTTTTACAAATTTCAATTGGGCCATATTTCACAAAATCAAGAACTAACAAGAATTTGGTGCTTAGCTAAGTATGATATGTGGGCTCTGATATCAATTTTTAGAATGTAAAGGGGATTTTTGCTAATGCGCAAGACTAAAGTCATATAATTGTGCGGAAGCAATTTCAATTCTAATTAAATCTTTTAGACCTTAATCATCTAGCCAAGTAATAGAGCAAGCAATTTCAAAAATCAATTGAGCAAATCACAAAAATATAGATCAAAGAGCTAAAAAGAGACAGAGAGAGAGTGAAGAGAGAGCAATCGAGAACAAGTGAACACACTGTGTAACGTGGTTCGGCCTATCAAAAGAAATTAGGCCTACGTCAACGGGTCTTTCGAAATAAAACTTCTTCCAAGTCGTTTCACTAAAATCAAGTATTTTTTACAAAGGGGCGGAGACGATCTTTGATTTATTCTAACACAAGTAAGCCAATCTTCTTCTCCTAAATCGATGCACGAGACAACACCTCAATACATTGCAACAAGGTCCGATTGACAACACAATCAAGAACATGGATGCACCACTTAACAACACAAATATGGTGCACCAAAGGCTAAACAATTAGCTAAAGTTTATGTTCTCGAATAGACAATAAGAGAATAGTAGCTATCCTAAGTGCTCTCAAGATTAGGTAACTGGAGGAGACTTGAATCAGGCTCTCTTTAGTGCTCAATTACTGTTGGGAAGCTTCCAGGGGTGTTTTTATTGTCTTATGGTTCGTTTTTGCATCACTTATATAGGCTGAGCACTTCTTCGGATCTTGAATTTGTAAAAAATACACCAAGCGTTACAGCTCATTCCATAATGAGTTGGAAAGGCGTTATAATACCTTGGGCTTGTTCCCTCTTTGCCCTTCTGCTGCTGACATGTGGGCCATATTTCTAGCAGCTCGTTATAACCCTTGGCTAACGCATTATAACGGATGGCAACTCCTTCTCTCTCCTCCTGAGGCGTTATGACGCCTTGGGCACTCGTTATAACGCCTCTGTGACTCGTTATAACGAGTTGGCAAGCGTTATGATAACGATGTATTCTGTCTTGATGCTTGAAGCCTTTCCTTGATGCTTTGACCATATCTTGACTTGTTCAGGGCATGTTTGAGCATGTTTGACATTGGGTTGTACCTGTTCTAACCTGCATCTTCATCAAAACTCAATGTCAAGGTTAGTACTTTATTTATTTTGCAAATTGTCAAACAAGAGACGAGTTTTATCCAACGAAATAATCTTATATGTTTATAAAATTCGTAAACAAAAGTTTCAAAAATATGATAATAATTTGATTTTTTTTTTTAATGTGCCTCATTTTGCATCTCAAGAAAAAATTATAGATCTTTCCCCTCCCTGAAGAAAATCATGTATCGCTCCTGGACGATAGGTCGAATATATTTTCATGATAGGCTTAACTTTTTTTCATTTGTTTTATATTATTCAATTTTTTATTACTTCCCATATTATTTAATATTTTTATACAAAATTTTTTAATACTCCGGAAATGAATATAATGAAATACTTCCAATCACTTTGAATCGTTCGATCTTAATGTATGAAATAAATTTTAATGTATCTGAATAGTCCAATGTGACTGGAAGTACTCAGTATACTTGTCTACGAAGCGTTCAAGTTTTTTTTCTTTTTTATATATCCTTCAACTTTTATATTTGTTTATTATTTGTGTTGGTTTAAACTCATCTCTTGTTTGACAATTTGCAAAACAAATCAGTACTAACCTTGCACAATTGGGTTTTGGTGAGATGCATGTTTATACAGGTACATATTTATGATGCAAATGCTCAAACATGCATGTACAAGTCAAGATATACATAAAGATATCAAGAGCAAGCAAAATGGGCGTTTTCAGAGCCATGTGTTACCATAACGCATGGACAATCGTCACAATGGATCCCCAACCCGTCATAACGGACTGCCCACCCAACACAACAGGTTCCCTATCCATTGTAACGGATTGAAGAGGAGAAGTGCTGAAGACAAAGGAGTCTCTAGAGTCATGCGTTACTGTAATGAATCACTAACTCGTCACACAGATTTCACACCCGTTATAACGGGTCCCAACCTGTCACAACGAATTCCTGCTCAAGAGGGCACATAAATCAGTGAACCAAGCATAGATGGGCAAATCTGGAAAGCTAGCGACCCGTTATAACGAGTTCCATAACGGGTTGCAGGATTCTATAATGCAAGGACAAGAATTCAAGACTGCAAGACTTCAAGAAGTGTCCAGCCTATATATATTTTGGGGATACGAACTAGGAAGATCAATTAAGCCCTCCACAAGCTTTCAAGCATACATTTGAGCATTAGATAGAGCACTAAAGTCTTCTCCTATCACTACTTAAACCTGGGAGAATTATGATGGCTATAATCATCTAATTGTCAATTCTAAAACACTTGTTTGCTAGTTTTGTTTAGCCTTTTAGTGTGCTACATTGTATTTTCAAGTGGTGCATCTCGGTTCTTGATTGTGTTGTCAATCGGATCTTTTACCTTGTAGAGTGGTGTAGCACCTTGCATAGGTTTAGGAATCTAAGATTGGTTTGCTTATTTGAGAAGAAACCAAAGATAGATTCCACAATTGTAAAAACTCTTGTTGATTAGTAGATTCGGTCCCGGAAGAAAGTTTTGGTTCTGGGAGTCCCGTGGATGTAGGCTTAGTTTGTTTGTAGGCCGAACCACGTTATATCGCGTGTTCTTGTGTTCTCTTGCTCTTTACTCTTTAATCTCTCTCTTTATTATACTTGCACTTTATTATCTTGATTTGCTAAATTGCAATTAGTACTTGCTTGCTTGTAAATTTAGCTAGGTGATTAAGGTCTAAATGTTTGAATTGTAATTGTCAAAAACGCTTCCACATTAGCAGTTGACCTTAGGACCCCATTCTAACAATTGATATCAGAGCCAACAGGTACATACCTAGCTATCTTTGACCATCATGAGTTCTAACACAAGTATGGTTGAACCCCCAAAACTTGTACAAAATGGAAATTTCGAATCTTGGAAAAAGACAATGCAAGAATACTTAAGTGGAAATGATCTCTTTCACACACTTGATAAAAAAAAAATTATGCCACTAAAGATCACCTTCTAAGACTTTAGACAATAGTTGTGCTTCTTATCTCATATTGAGTTTTGTGGATGAGTCCATAGGTAAAATTCTTGTTGATTCTAATATTGCATTTGAGATGTGGCATATACTTGGTAAAGCATTCAATAATGATATTTCTTCTAGCATGTGTGATTTAAGTGTAATGGATCACAAGGATGAAGCCACAACCATCTTAGAGAGAGAAAAGACTATCATTGCACAAGAGCAATATTTGGAGAGCAAGGCAAAAGTGTTGGCTCAAGCTTTTCTTGAGTTTGTTGATTTGCAAAACTATTTGAATTTTACCATTTCTTGTGTTTTGAGAATGTTTGTAGGGCAATCAAGCAAAATACACAAATGAACACAAGAGATGATCAAGGATGACCTAAGAGCAAGATTAGAAGATCAAGATGAAGAATTGCTTAGGTTAATTAGATATTAGTCTATTTAAATTTGGGATTGAAAAGAGCAAGGATATACCAACCAAACTGGCCAAAACCAAACCTCAGGGACTTGGCGTTACAATGCCAGAATACGCGTTATAACGCCAGATTGGTGTTCTGATCAAATTGAATTTAAAAATAGAAAATGAAAAAATTTAATTTCAAAACATCAAGAATATGTCTTAAATATTATTTAAGTTTATGAATATAAACTTTATTTGATAAAAAAACATTATTTGAATTAGTAGCAAAATTACAAAACAAAGATTTCCATAACACTTGGCGTTATAATGCCAGAATGGAGTTGAGCCAAATTTTGGCTAAGTACAAGTAGTTTTTGCATGAGTTTTGGATAGCATTATAACACTATATTTAGCGTTATAACGCTTGATAAAAATCCCCAACGGTAACTTTCCTTGTCCTGACCTGACCAAGCATTATAAAGATATGTTTAACACATAGGATAGCATTATAACGCTACACAAATGCTGCATCCAACAGTCAAATTATTTGTCCTCATCCAAGATAGCATTATAACGTTATCCTTTGTATAGAAGATAGTGTTATAATGCTATCTTTCGCAGACAAGTTTTTGGCCAGAACTGAACCCTATATAAGCCTTTCTTCTCCAAACAATTGAGAAGTTGATCTATTCTATTCAATCAACACCATTACCAGCAACCTTGAGCTTTAAACCTATAGCCAAATCATTGCTCTTAATCCCAAATTTAATTAGCTAAATCTAATCTAGGAATTATAGAGAGTTAGTTAGTTTGAGTGTTTTTCTTTGTCAATTATCCAATTATTCAATTGTCTATTATATTGTGAGTGTGTGTGTTATCTTGAGCTCCATCGGTGTGTGTAAGTGAGCTCAAGAAAGTCGGCTCGATTCTCCATCGGCATTTGTAAGCGAGATAGAGTTCGGCGACATGTTAGGGTTGGCGGCTCCACCGGTTTGTGTAAGAGAGCCCCAATTCCGAAGTTGTACATTAAACAAGCGTGTTGTTTAATGGAGCGAACCGGGCTTGTTACCCGAAGACGTAGGCGAGGCTGTTTGTGCAAGTCGAACTCCGTCAACATTTGATTGAGCCATTTCTATTTCCCTATCTCTATTTATATTTACTCAATTCAATTAGTTTAATTGCTTGATTTGTTAATTGTGAATTGAATTGAGTTGTATTGAATTGCTAGAAATTGACAGGTGAATTGAATTGCAATTAGGTCCTATTTGTGTAAACCGAGCAAAATTAGTTAAGTATCTAGGCCCCTAGGTTCTACAAAGTGGTATCAGAGCAATTTGAACTTGCTAATTAATTGTTGTTAGTTGCAAGCAAAGATCCAAATCCTATGGCAACCAATATGACCCTAAAACAAATGAATTGACCAATAGTTTTTTGCTAAAGAAAAGGCAAAATGACCATGCGGTTAATGCAATTTTAGCATCAATACATGAGTCAATTACACCAATTCTAGGAGAGGCAACAAATGCCTTTGATATGTGGCATGTATTGCTTCAAAAATATGAAGACAATGCATTGCTTAAACGGTCTGGGGGAGCCGGATTGCAATCGCAATTCGAAAATTTTAGAATAGGCATGTTTGACAATTTGCAAAAAAAATTAGTACTAACCTTGCACAATTGAGTTTTGGTGAGATACATGTTTATACATGTACATATTGATGATGCAAAGGCTCAAACATGCATGTACAAGTCAAGGTATACAAAGATATCAAGAGCAAGCAAAATGGGTGTTTCCAGAGCCATGTGTTACCATAACTCATGGACAACCCGTCACAATAGGTTCTCAACCCGTCATAACGGGTTGCCCACCCATCACAACGGGTTGTCAATCCGTTGTAACGAATTGAAGAGGAGAAGTGCCGAAGACATATGAGTTTCCAGATCCATGCATTACTGTAACTCATCACTAACCCGTCACAATGGGTTCCTCACCCGTCACAATGGGTTCCTCACCCGTTATAACGGGTTCCCAACCCATCACAACGGATTCTTGCTCAAGAGGGCCTAATATTCAGTGAACCAAGCAGAGAGGGCAAATCTGGAAAGCTGCCAACTCGTTATAACGAGTTCTGTAACAGGTTGCAGGATTTTGTAACGCATGGACAAGAATTCAAGACTGCAAGACTTCAAGAAGTGCCCAACCTATATATACTTTGGGGATACCAACCAGAAAGATTAATTAAGCCCTTCTCAAGCTTTCAAGCATACATTTAAGCATCAGATAGAGCACTAAGCCTTCTCCTACAACTACATAAATCTGAGAGAATTATGATAGCTACAATCATCTAATTGTTGATCTGAGAACACTTATTTGCTAGCTTTGTTTAGCCTTTTGGTGTGCTACATAAGGTTGTCAAGTGGTGCATCCATGTCCTTGTTGTCAATCAGAACTTTTACCTTTTAGAGTGATGTAGCCCCTTGCATAGGTTTAGGAATGTAAGATTGGTTTGCTTATTTGAGAAGAAATCAGAGATAGATTTCACAATTGTAAAAACTCTGGTTGATTAGTGAATTCGATCCCGAAAGGAAGTTTTGGTTTCGAGAGTCCCGTGGATGTAGGCCTAGTTTGTTTGTAGATCGAGCCACGTTATATCGCGTGTTCTTGTGTTCTCTTGCTCTTTGATCTTTGTTCTTTGCTCTTTGCTCTTTGCTCTTTACTCTCTCTCTACTACACTTGCATTGTATTATCTTGATTTGCTAAATTGCAATTAGTACTTGCTTGCTCGTGAATTTAGCTAGGTGATTAAGGTTTAAAAGTTTGAATTGTAAATGTCAAAAACGCTTCCACACTAGCACTTGACATTAGGATCTCATTCTAACAATTTGATCATTAAATTAAATTATATTGACTGATCATAATTATTTAACAAAAAAAAACTCACATACATTATCCTTAAAGAATAAATGACTAAATTATCCTCAGTCTATATCAAGGTTTAAAATAGTAGTTCGCGCAGTTTAGTGTTTAAGGGGTGATTTAGTGTTTTATTGGTGATAAAATGATCGATAAACTAACATATCAATATTTATATCATATCACTTTATTTCTAATGATATAAAGTATAAATTATAATTAATACAATTTATACGCTTAATAATAATATATAATAGTAATTTGTTATCACTAAATACATTTTCAAAGACTAATATATTTAATAATTCATAAGCAAGTATCTTAGTAGTTCAGAAGTACAAAGATAAAAAATAAAAGAAGAAACCTAAAACTTGATATGCTAAAAAACTAACAATTAAACAACAAAAACAACTATATCACTGCTACAACCGCTATATCGCCGCTAAAACCAATATATCATATCTACTTTATCGGCTGCTAAATCCATTATATCGTAATAAGTTAATAACCCGCTAAAGCCGCATTTATCAATATATCTTGCATCATAGCTCCAAAAAGCACTAAAATCGCTATATCGTCGTTTTATCGCCGCTATTTAAAAACTTGATCGGTATCAATCCATCTACAAAAATGTTGGTCGTCGAGTTTAAAGTGAGAATTTTACAAATGCCGTGCTGAGATTCTGGACGGTGCGACGGGCTGAACATATTTGTTGACCTTAAGAAAGTCAAGTCCACTCTTACTACTGTTTATGGACAGCAACGCATTGCCCTAAAGAATACATCATTGTGCAAAAGATAGAAGTATATAGGAGTTAAAAGAAGGTGATGAAAAGAGCACGTGTCTAAAATTATTTTAGATGATATTTTGTTATTTGCTCAACTGCAATCATGTGTTTCCCAGATGTTAATATGCATATATGTGATGTATATCTGGATGTATCCCGTTGACTGTTGATCACCTAGATTAGACACAGGCCAATACATATAAATCATAATTTACATGACAAATATCAAATATGTATACCATTGAGGATTAGTTATTAATTAGATATGGAATAACCACCAAATATCGGTTCGAATGACATTACAACATGTGAAACCTACTGTCACAAATTACATCAGCGCTGGTACATTAGCGATAATCCCTTTTATGTAATCAAACTCAATTCCACCATCAACCATAATCCTAATATTTTCCATCAGCTATCCATCAACTGTTATCATCAAATTCGCCGATCAAACTGCCTTCAGATATCACCAAAACTCCGAATGACACCTTAATCCTACACGACACAATTTTCCAAAAAATCCCGAGAAGTTCCAGCCAAGCATTTCAAAAACAATCCAAATGTCGGCTGTCTACTTTGCATCACAACAAAAATTCGATAGAACATGAAAATTAGAAGGCAAGTTCTGCGCATTAGACACACCCCCGTACAAAATTCAAAATGCTACTGGGACTTCAAAACTATAAGGAATTGCATGCATTGATTCCATAAGCTTCTCTCTGAACACAACACATTACATTTGAAACTTACAAGGAGCTGATATATCACAGCAAATCACATGAGATGCCTAAAACATCCTTTGAGTTAGTAGTCTCCAGCCTAAAATTAAGGGTTCAGTGTATATATAACATGTCTCGCAAATTACACAACATAAATTAGACCACAATGAGTTTTCTAGGAAGACATGACACAGAATAACACAGATCCTGAAAAAAGACACAAGAGAAAGAGCTACTATACCCACATTTTCTTGGTGGCCTCCATTCTTTCAAGCAAGCTAGCAATCTCAGTCTGCATTCGCATCTTCATCTTTTGGTAGTCTAGTTGCGAGTTCTCTAGCATCTTTAGCTCCTCTATCTTCTTTCTACGCCTCTCTTCCGCCTCCTGTCATAACCCAGGATGTAACTTTCAGTACATACCAGAAATCACCAACAATGCTTTAACAAAACTCTTCCTTGAGCATATCTTAGGCTCCCCTATCACATTTTTGTATTCAACAAATCTAGAATTTAAGCAAATATATCTAGTTAACCCATCTGTTTACTTAATCTAAGGTCCGATGCACAATTATTCAACTGGTCCAATTCTGCAAGTAGAATCTCCACAGTCTAGTTATCCTTTATTTGTGCAGCTAGTATTTAAACCCAACCATTGGCAAATTTATTGAGCTGTGAATTATAAACAGATCCCAATTTTGATAATTTACTGCAACACCATCCATCTCACTTGCCCAATAGAAAATTTAGTCATGCCTATCCACCCTTCCTATAAGACGACGACGACAACAACAACAACAACAAAACCTTAGTCCCAAATAAATTGGGGTAGTCTAGAAATGAAATCCAATCCGAAATAAAAAAATCAATATAAATAATAATAATATGATGAATAGTAAAATAGTAGTAAAAATAGTAGTTGTAGTAATAATAATAATAATAATATCAATAATAAACTATTCTACAAATCATAAGTTTAGACTAGCGTCCAACGTCGCTAATTCTGGACTAGGGTCGTACAACTATATAACTACTTCTAAATTTTAGTATATCATGGACCTCATGGTTATGGTACGTGAATCGCTATCTTCCATGCACTCCTATCCCACGCCAACTCTTTGGAGACATTATATTCCTTTAAATCTCTTTTTACGGCTTCATCCCATGACAACTCTATTGGATTTCATTTCCATGGAAATAGCTAGAATTTTACATTGGCTCGCCAAGCCTATCACCACCCTCCTTTTTCAGGCTTGGGACTGGCTATGTTGAAAACAACAATTCTAAAAATAGCATCCCCAAAACTTTCCATCCATAAGGACAACCACATAGGCAAGCATTTTTCACCAAAATGGAGAACTACAATCTATTACATAACAAAGGAGTTCACCAGATATACAACACTAAGACACGAGAAAAAGGAGAGCCAAATTGAACTAACCTCAATTTACTAAGAACTCAAAGGTGATCGTTTACCATTGCCTACCATGTATAATTAAAATAAAGTGCCTCAAGTAATTAAAACAAGTTCTCGCCGCTGATTTATTTTATGATGCAATTTCAAAAAAATTCACTACTAATCAAATCTTTTGTCACTTGATCACACTACTAAATTTGTTTCTGAAAGCTGTTGCATTTTTTTCTCAAATATTTCTTGGTAAGGCACCTGCCTCTTTCAGGAATTCCCAAATAGATGAAGTACAAAAATGTCAGGACTCAGGTAAATTATAACCTGGAGGCAGAGGCGGGCAAGGGCGGCACCATACTCCTCCTCAAGCTTCTCAGACCGTGCCCGCACAATCTGACGGTAGTTCTCCACCTCACGTTTAGCATCATCTGCCAGCCGTTGGAATAGTTTTGCCTCTGCCTCCTTGCACTTTACTATCGTCTCGAGGCTCTTCACTTCCTCCTCCTTAGCACTGTTCGACACCACTGCTGCTGCAAACCGGGTATCCATTGCAAGTGGATTTGATTTAGGGCTAGGATTAGGGTTGATATCTGGAATGGAGGTCGACGGCTTAAAACTGAAGCCTGCTTTGGGTGGTATAACTGGTGTTGACGGGAGAGCTGGGATGGACATTTCAGCACTTGCTTGGGCTAATATTGGGGTTGACTTTGATTTGTTCCCTGTCACTGAGAACTCAGTAACTCCATCTGCAATTGTTAAGGCATAAAAAAGTTAAAGATAAAACAGTCTCAAATGTCAAAGTTTATGAGCACAAATGGTTCAGCTTTTGATGTGTTCCTGGAGAACAGCATTGTACAACATAAATGCATTGAAGAACACAATACAATAGCAGAGGACTCATAAGTTACAGCAGGATGTTAGTTTGGTACCCAACACGTCTAAACCATATGAATGAAATTCCTTGCAACTACCAAACAAGCAAAAAATCCAGCATACAGGAAACTGGTTAAGAATCCAAATACTTCACATGAAATCATGCTTCTAACGAAGGTAAGCCCTGCAGTTACTTGTAACAGATACAAAAATAATAAGAACCTCAGCAATCAACCATTAAAAAGAAAGAACACTCACATTTGAAGAACTCTAGCATGTTATTGCATGCATCCTCAGGTGAGACCATTTTTTTACTGAGCAACCCAAGAACTTCCTCAGCCTTCGCATGTAGGCCTTTCCCTTCAAAATCCTCACTACTAGCAAAAATCTTTCTAACACAATCCAACTCCTTTAACAGAACATCTGGATTCCACAACTTGGCACAACAGTTAAAAACCTCCTTGACGAAGCCAAACATCTCTGATGCATGTCCACAGCCAAGGCACTGGAACTGCATCTCAGTGGTTCCAACTGGCCCCTTCAGTGTAGGCCCAGGTCTAATCAGGTTCCTTCCCAGTGCACACGATGCATGGCACCAGTGTGAACACACATCACACCCGACCCAACTGCATGTGTTATTTGCACAGTCGAATTTCAGGCAAACAGGGCACATGCAGGCACTACAGAAACCCTTTTTAGAGATGCATATTTTGCACTCGCAGTCATCAACTGGCAACAACCCTTTGCAAGTCAAATTGCGGCATCTCATCAGGAGAAACATCTCAGCTAGTTCATTGGGAGGGACCCTGCATTTCCCATATACAAAACTAGCTGACCCCGTCTTTATTGCAACAAGTATCTCAAGCTGGGTCTTGTGGCACTTGGTTAGGGTTTCTAGGGTTAGGTCAGATCGTCTCTCCAGCTTCCTCTGGAGGCTAGCAAACTCATCTTTCCTCTCCTGAACAGTTACCAGAGCGCGGCACGACTCTCTTAATGTCTCCAGGGACTCAATTGGAAGTTCTTGTAGTTTTCCGGCCACTGACAGCACAGATTCTGAGACAATCTCCCTCAGGACCTTCTCAGGTAGGGCAGGCATCAAGCCTCGCCCACTATCAGAGCTTGCAGTCATCCCATTAACCCTAGCAGGAGCTGGTCCAGGACCACCAGCCAGATGGGGACGAGCAGGGAGCTCTGAAGGAAAGAAAGATATACTATTTTCTGCCCCATTAGTGTTAACATTACCTCCAGTACTAACATGTCCCCTGAGGAACGTGGTATTAGCAGCTCCCAGATTCGCAAAAACTATGCTATCCCCAATCGGTTTGAATTTGCTGTGCACTGACCCATTAGTGCCCTCACCTGCATGCCAAATTTGCTCATTCTCCCTAGAAAAATCAAAATTCTCAGTTGAATTGCGGGTCAGAGAACAGCTGGGATTGTGTGAAAAGGGAACCGAGTAGGAGTAAGACATAGACTGGTTGAAATCATCGGAATTGATGGTATTGGTACGAGTATTTACACTGTATGTTCGTTTAGACTGTGCACCATGAGCCACGGCGTTGCCAAGACCAGCCTGCTCACCCGAATTGAGGGAAAGGGACAAGTTCAAAGAATCTAACTTAGGTTTCTTCTCTTCGGGCTCGGACAACTGGACACCTCCAGTCTCTCGGCGTTTGTTCCCTCCGACAGGTCCCAACTGGAGAAAATCATGTTCTCGAGGCGATGCCTCTGGCGCCGCCGCAACCTCTTTACCCTTGTTGTTGTTTCGAGAAAATAAGAGATCGGAATTAGGGGTATTATTATTGTCCTTCTCGCAGAGGTAGCTGAGAGTGAGCTCCTGTGGGGCCGCCGGAGATGATGACGTGGCGACGCCGGAGGTTTTCGGAGGATCCGATCGGGAGGGTTCAAGTTTGGGAGGATCCGATTCAGAAAACATAGTTTATAGGGTTTAAACGAAGAAACCAAACTAATGGAGAGGAGGGGAGGGGGGAGAGAGAGAGAGACGAGAGAACCGATCTAATCCTCAGTCTACTCTCTCGTTCTCTTTTCTATTTTCTCTTTTCTCTCCTCTTTTTTCTTTTTTCTCTGCTTCTCTCCCGTTTTTCTTTCTTTCTTTCAAATTGGTTGATCTCCGACGGGACGAGAGGTGGCCGCGCGGGTTGGGCTGAAACGATACGCCGTGCTTTTGACTATTTTATAGGCACTTTAACCCTCAGTAGATAAACTATTTTGAAAAGGTCTTGGGAATGCATTAATGATAGGGACCAGTTAGAGGACCATTAAGAGCTCCTTAGACGCGGTTTTATTTTGATAGCGAAGGTACTATTTTTGTCCGCGAGTTGATTCCTTCCTGATTCTTTCCTTGAGTTAATAACGATGGATCCCAGCGTCGTTAATCATAGGCGTCAACTAAAACACTCATTTTTCTCTGAGGCATTTCGACAAACACATCTCGTGCGAGCTTCCTGGCACGTTCACTCGAACATCCACAACCATGGCCTTCGCCACAATTGCTCGGTGCACGACGCTGATCCTTCCCTTCCTGTTCTACTACACTCTCTGGAACTACTCTTAGAAGCGAATGGATCTGTGCGGAGAGGCGTAGACCTGTGCCACCGCATGGCTCAGGTCTCGCACGTGCTTAAGGCGATTCAGATCTTATCTCTTCTCTCCGTCGCTACCTTCTCTTGGCCTCACAAGTCACAAAGTGGCCCTGATGCATTGGTAAGAAATTTGATTGCACTGGTATATGTGTTAGCCGTTGGTATCTAATTATGACGTATTGATCATCGAGGATCAGTAAGGATCTTATTATATTCAATCGCCTTAGCTTTTATAGCATAGAAAATAGAATATTTTTGAAATAAAAACAGTTGTGGTTCGGAGCAAAATCTGTATTTATCAAATAATTTATTTTAACTTTCTTGACATCCCATGATCGATGTAAATAGATCATAATTTTGACTTCAATAGAAGTCCCTTTTACTTGATTTTGTGCATAAACTTTAGTTTGTTTTGCTCCATTTTACTTCACATTGCTTCAATTTGGAGAATTCTAGTTGATTTTTGTGCTAATATATATATATATATATATATATATATAACTGAGCTATGATGCTTGATTATCAAATCACACAAATGAGTGATTAGAATTTCGATTTATCATGCTCAATAATTTTTTATATCAAAATCTTATGAGATATCAAAATTTACTATTTTTGAAATTTTGTAAGTATTTATTTTATATTTTTTTAAATGACTAAAACATAGTAATAAAAATAACTAATGCTTATACATAAAGTTGATCACTTTCAAAAGTCCAAAACAAATACTTACAAGATTCAAAAAATACAAAATTTTGATATCCCACAAGATTTTGATACAAAAAAATTATTGAGAATGATAAGTCGAAATTTTAACCATTCGTTTGTGAGATTTGATGATCAAGCACCGACTCATTGGTGCTTGATCAAGCATCATAGCCCAATTATATATATATATATATATATATATATGCTTTTCGTTGAACGATGACACGAACGCCACTATTTGTTGTAGCTTTTGCTGACGAATGAATGAACTAGTGTCCCAGAAGAATGGGAACCGCATCTCCTGCTCGTAAATCCCTGCTTGCTTCCCTGCTTGTTTCGATCTGGACCGTTCAAAACTCATCTAACGGCCAAAGCATATGCTCCTGAATCAAATCACAGCCGTCCGTGGCGATCGAGCAGTCGGATCGAAGACAAGCAGGGATTTACGAGCAGCAGATTCAGACCCAGAAGAATGAGGCAGCTCTGACACTCTGATGCCTCATGTATCTTGGATTGCGTGCATGAACATTTGCATATCCAAAAATTGAAAATAAATATTTTTGTACTTTAGAGTTTTCTTTTATTGCACAATTGCATATCATCAATTAAGATAAAAAATGATGGCATGAGTGCAAAATGATGATAGATTTTCAGGCATTACGACGAAGTCTAGTTCCGCATTGATATTGGTGTGGTTCAGGAAGCGATCTTACCCTCATTATGACGAACTCAATTATTTACATTCACTTTCTATAATTGGTATTGGTGTGGTTCTGCAAGTTTTTATACTAGAACAAACAAGTCTCTATATTTTGATAATCAAGTCTTTATATTACAATAGACAAATCTTTATATTTAAAAATGCAGCAAAATTGTTGCAAAATTGAAACATGCAAGTTTTTATATTAAAACTAACAAGTATCTATATTGTGACACCAAGTCTTTAGATTTATAAATGTAGCAAACCTGCTGCAAAATTGAAATCTCCAAGTCTTTATATTAGAACAAGCAAGTTTTTATATTGTAACAATCAAGTCTTTATATTATAACAAAAAAGTCTTTATATTTGAAGCTGTTGCAAAACTACAGCAAAACTGCAGTCAAATTACAACAAAATTGTAGCCAATTGTAGCGAATTGCAGCAAAATTGAATTAAAATACTATGTTTTTATGTAATATAAAGACTTGGACGCGCGACTGTTAAGAATTTGTATGATTTATATAAAAACTTGAACGCGTGGAATGTTAATTTGCAGCAAATTACAGCCAAATTAGAGCAAAATGCAGCAAATTGTAGCCACATTACATTAAAATTGTAGCAAAATTGATTTAAGATACGCAATTTTTATGTAATATAAAGACTTGGGCGCGCATCTATTTAGACTTCATATGATTTATATAAAGACTTGGACGCACAACGTTAATTTTCATTCTCAAGATTGAAAATTAGCTCTGCTAATGGTAGTTGGGTAGGGAGATTGTTAAGAAAATTGTTGTCTTGTAATGGGAGACGTGTAAGAAGAACAATTAGGAGATGATTAGCAGCTCCCCATTTTTTATTACTAATTTTTTAAATTTAACACAGAATTTTGAATTTTTTTTTTTTGAAAGCGCATTTTGAATCTTGTAAGTTGTAATTGTTAGCTCAATGCCTCGATTCGGATTTTGACATTGAAATAATCTGCAATTTAATAGAATTGCATGATCTCACCGTTTTTTTTCCTTTTACAATGATTTCACTGTATCCGCAATGTCAACCCTGTTGTTGAATTGAAGGGAACAAAACACACGAGCAATGCGTGCACCTGTATATATGGCATAACTGTCAAATTTATAATTTTTCTTGAATGAGTCAAGATTTTCTTTCTATTTAAATTGCAATATTTTCCGATTTTGAAGAAAAAATGATAACCAAATGTTTTATTTATATTTTCTTTTTGGTCATTTTGAAGTCCGGTTCACTACTCCATGTCTTGAATTCGAACGCTTCTAGAAAAAGATGCTTGTTGAACTACTGCTTCAAGTTAGTGTTTTAATCACGGGGCGGGTCGGGTATCCGTGGATTCAACCCGTCCGAATTCACGGATCCACGGGTACGACGGGGCGGGTATGCACGGGTTCGAACCCAAAACTCTCAACTCGACCCGTGATAAATTCGGGCGGGTCGGATCGGATCCGTCCAATTTTTTAAATTTTTTTCGATTTTTTTTTATTTTTCTATTTTTTTATTTTTAAATTTAAAACTGCACATTATTTTAATATGTATATATTTTCGAATTTTTCTGATTTTTTTTTGAATTTTTTTGAATTTTTGCACAGACTCACGAGTTGGGCACGGGTCTACACGGGCACGAGTTTAGACGGATTTGGAGGATTTGGGGCCAATCCGACCCGTGATAGATCCGTGGATCCGGGATCCGCGGATCTGGACGGATCCGGGCACGGACACGGGTTGGACACGGGCGGGTAGACCCGCCCGGAATTTTTTTAAACCCTACTTCAAGTGAAGTATTTCACAAAAAATATACAAATGACAGCAACTTAAGCGCACCAAAGGTCACAAAAACTATTCCACAGAGGAACCAGACTAAACATTGCCAGTGTGGTCTACACGTAAATGTGGTGGAAGTCTATGGCAGGTTATTGTGTGGGGACAATTTAGCAACATTGTCGAATTAATGAATTATATTTCATTGACTAGAAAATCGAAATAATTAAATAAATAAACAGATAGATAGATAGATAGATATGATGAAGTGCTCCACTTAAAATAAAGAAATGAAGAAGAATACAACTGGGTGGGGGGGACTCGGATCTGCTGTAGAGCGCTGCGCTACAGCAAATAGACTGTCTGAATTGATCGTCAATTTCGCAATCGACCGTTAGAGATGAAAATCAGGAGGTTTTTATATTTTGACACAAATTTTGATGCAATCAGTGAAAATCAGACGGTTCAAGTGTTGCGTTACACTGTCCCGCGCAGCATCAGATCCCGTTCCAACTGGGGAGGCCATGCGCAAATAATTTCCACGCTCAGCACGCAACTTCAGGTTAAGTTGGAGAAAATAATGAGAAAAATGCATTGAATTTCTTGGCATTGCTTCCTCCTTTCCTTCCAATCAGTTGACTAAATTAACAGATTCTATGTATTCTCATTTTTTTTCTTAGGACTTACGAAATCAACTTTTTTTGGGTACTAAGTTGAGCAATGCCACCTATAAAAGCTACAACCGGAAAAAAAAAAAAAAAAAACCGATGCGAAAAATTTTCAACTTCCAAACTGACATTTGTTTTTTTCCAGAATTTCTCACCAAACCTTTTGTCCTGAGCAATTGAAAGTAGCTTCAAAATAGTTCGTTGAATTTTTTTACACTAGTAATCGTACTCATGCCAAGCAACGAGAGACATTATGAACGAAAAAGAATCATTTAAATTGTGTGTTGATCAAATATTATTTTTGCGTGTATTACATTTTTGTGAATTATTCGACGCATATTCAAAATTACATTTTTGCATGTATTACATTGGAAATTGATTGGAAATAGATTGGCAATTGATTTTGTCATTCGAAATTGGCTTATGTTGCGTTATATAGTATACTTACATATCTTGCCCTTTGTATACCTATGTGATTGATTGGAAATTGATTATTTGATATGGAAGTAAATTTATTGATTTCGTTATATTTATTTGCTGCCGAACAAGATTAAAAATTGCGGTAATTTCAAATCTCCATATTAGTACTATGTACTTATTTATTAGTTAATTATAAGTCAGAAAACTAAGTAATTTATTAATTAATTTCAAATCTCCATATTAATTAATTATACGTCATGTGACATGCATAATGCGTCATGTAGCATGGGTTCATGCTTCATTCGTCATACGTGATTTGTCATGCGTTGTGTGTAATACGTCATGCGGCTTGCGTCATGCTTCTTGGTTCATGCGTCATTCGTCGTACGTCATGCGAAATGCGTAATGAGCAATGCGGCATGCATTATGCGTCATGCGTAATGCGACATGCGTCATGCGTCATGCGGCATGGGTGATTTGTCATGTGTTGTGTGTAATACGTCATGCGTCATGTGTCATCATGCGTCATGCGTCATGCGTCATGCGTCATGCAGCATGCTTCTTGGTTCATGCGTCATCTGTCGTACATCGTCCGTCGCCATTGATCATGCCGCGTGCTTCATGCATCAAGCGGCATGCGTCACGCAACATGCGGCATGCGTCATGCGTCACGCATCTTGCGTCATGCGGCATGCGGCACGCATCTTGTGTTGCGTCATGCGTCATCCATCGTCATGGGTCACGCGTCACGCCTCATGCGGCATGCGGTATGCATCATGCGTCATGCGGTATGCGTCATGCGTCATGCGTCATGCGTCATATGTTGTGCATCATGCGACATGTGACATGTGTCACAGCGGTTTAGCCCGGGGAAGCGCATAGACGTAGCTACCTGATAACTAATACTGGGTACTTAGCCAAATTTGAGAAGGTAAACACATGTATTTTCTAGTTGCTAAATTTGCATCAGATTATTTCCTATTTTTTGAGCGGATTTTCCGGAATTTGATCTCGCTTGATAAGGTTGTTGAAGCTCTCTCTAACGATTGCTTACGCCTCTTATGCGCCATTGCGGTTTAGCCTGGGTGAACGCACAAACATAGCTACCTGATACATGATACTGGGTACTTAGCCAAATTTGAGAAGGTAAACACATATATTTTCTAGTTGCATCAGATTATTTCTGAATCTTTCCTGTTGCTTCTACTCTGCTGTTGAGTCAACGTAACGGCTCCATGGAGGATTTTTTTCAAGACAACAATAGAGATGAGAGTAAAATACCTGAAATTAAATGGAAGAATTAACACATTCAATCCAGAGATTCAAACAAATATTTAAAAAAATTGGATAGTAATCCAGATTTAGACATACATTGCATAATTTGCAATGCTATATTTAAAAAATCATGAGCAAAATAAAAGATATTATTTATGCAATTCGTATAGTAATATTTCGTAAAATGTACGTTATAAAAAACAGACAAAAACAACTTAGTTTAAATTCTCCTAACTATGATATAGGTCCCATAAAAATTAGTTCTTATATCATGTGCAAGTCCCATAAAATTTATAAGACAACAGTTTTGAGAAAATACATCAGTCTCAAATATCAATTATATTTTGAAAAATGTATGTAAATGCGGATCTTTGAACTTCAAATTAAATGCATGAAAAAATAATTTACAAAACAAAATTACAAAGCAGGGTCGAATATTGTACCGTTTCATTAATTTCATGATTTGACGTCTAACCAAAATATCAGAAAATAAAATATATATATATATATTTACAAATTAACTAACTCATTCATTTCTTGTAATTGTAAATTGTTGATAGATATTATTGACCAGTAGTATGATTCTATAGTATTTTAAAATAATATATATTTTTTTACTTTATCATAGTCAAAGTTATGTGGCATTTAACAATTTTTTAGTTAAAAAATAATGAATAGTTTAAAATATTTAATACATTAGTATGGTAATGCGTGCTTGAAAATTAGTTTGTACAGGAAATATTAATAGTTTGCACAACTTTCGATTTTCTTCCCTAGCTAATAAAATGCAATGCCACGGGAGATTTCAATATGTGAATAATCAGCCTTATAATACTTACCATATATAATTTATACAAATGACATTATTGTCCTTATAGAATCAAGCATTGTGTTTAGTATCCTTTGGTTTGAAGGGTATTTTAGTCCATAAAAAAGTAAGACTATGACCAAATGGAGAACTCCATTTCTTAGATGCTTTATAAGATAGTATAGATTACAATTTCCATTCTCCAGTGTGTATATGTTCATAGGGTCAACCATTATAGGTTTGCAGCTACGTTCGAGGCATATGGATATTTTACAAAGCGTGATTGGCGTGATACTGTCTATGCGTAGGTTTATTGTGATCGTAATTGATTTGACTTCAAACTTGAGATGAAATATGTGAAGTCTCTTCCGGCCGTAAGATTGGACTATTGTGGTCGCAATTGAACTACTGGAGTTTCAACAGATATTTTTCAAGTTCTCTCCTGATCTCTTGCGGCCGCAAATGATATCCTTGCGACCGCAAGACAATTGCAATATTTTCTGTTTTGCTTAGGCTTTGATCCAAAATATTTGGGTTGACCTCAAAAAATATTTCTAACTTTATATTAACACCAGTATTAATTTAAGAGTAATTCTATTGTCCCCCTGGTTTGTGTCCCTCTCTCATGTCCCCCACTATGCTATATAAAGAAAATCGGATTCCTTCCTAATTTCTACTCTTTTATTGATTAACTGAAATGATTCATATATATCTCATCTCTTCCAAAGTTACGATTCGATTCTAAATCATTTTTCCATGGCGAGTCTCGAAGATCTCGCGCCAGCCTTGTCAGAGTGCCCCACCGCATCTCTCTCTTCACGTCTTTCCTTAGATCGATTGTGTTCTTCATATGGCGATCAGGCTGGTTTGTTGAGATCTCCACTTCTCAGATGTGACAGGTGATGATTTGTTGATGCTAGAAGAGCTCGGCGACAATCAGATCGGTGGAGGCAACAAGCTCGAAACTGACAAGATATAGGCGATTTGATTGTTGTGCAACAAACCGAGGTTGAGACGAGATTAGGTCACCTTAACAAACGAGATCAGTTCTCTGACAAGCTCGAAACAAACAAACAAACAATCATAATAGAACTATGTCGATCAGCTCGTTCCAAGAAGTTTGTTGCTCTTGCTGATTTGTATATAAATGATGGTTTAGGTACTGCTCACAGGACTCATACCTCCACCTAAGGAGTCACCAAGTACCTCAAGCATGTTGTTGCTGGTTTTTATGCATAATGTCCTTACTACTATTATTTTTGCTTTGACAATACAAGGGTGTAATGGTGCAGTCTTTAAATTAGAACAAACAAGTCTCTATATTGTGACAATCAAGTCTTCATATTACATCAGACAAATATTTATATTTAAAAAAAGCAAAACTATTGCAAAATTAGAACACTTAAGTTTTTATATTATGACAAGCAAATCTCTATATTTCAACAGCCAAGTCTTTATATTTTATAAATGCAACAAAACTACAACAAAATTGGAGCCTTCAAGTCTTTATGTTAGAAACATCAAGTCTCTATTTGTTAGTAGTTTATATTTGGATTAATCAGACTTGTCTCAGGATCAATTTGAAGTTGTCTGTTAGGAATCAACCTGTTTAACTTACAACTCATAAGTATTTATATTATATCTCCCAAGTCTTTATATTACAACTCTGAAGTATTCATAATACGACAAGCAAACTTTTCTGTTGTTAGTAGTTTATATTTGGATTATAAAGACTCGTCTGAGGATGAACTTGACTGTTAGGAACAAACTTGTGTATATTACAAATACTTAAGTTTTTATATTACAATACTGAAGTCCTTATATTGAACTTCCAAGTCTTTACACTACGGTAAAATGCAGGAAAATGCAACAAAACTGCAGCAAAATGCACCAAAAATGCAATACAGTTGCTATACAATTTACTAGTCTCAAGTCTTTATATTACTTTTCCAAGTCTTTATATTAAAATGACGAAGACTTTATTACAAAAGCTGCACTAGCAATATCATAACTTTCGTATTAATTAATTGTAGAAAGGCATTTTTGGGCAGAATTAATGGATGGTAAAGATAACGTCATTAAAAGGAAGCATTAATGGCTGGTAAAAACAGCTTCGTTAATTGGATGGAGGCAGAATTATTGGGATGGTTATTAATTGCGCATAGTGCAACATTAATGGCGCATAGCGCATCATTAATGGCGCGAAGGGAAGAATTGATGGCGGAGCGGAGCATAGAATTAATTGCGCGGAGCGCAATTAATGGCTCAAACTCAGTAATTAGTTAGTTAATTATTGAGTTAGTTAGGGGGACATGTAAGGGGGACAGATAAGTGGGGACTGTTAGCAGCTCCCTTAATTTAATTAATCATAATTGGTCCATCAATAATTATAATTAATTCACATTAAATTTCATATGTATTCGTAACCAAAATTTTAGCGAAATACTGATAAGGCCAAATTATATATGCTTCTACCTAGAGTTTATTGTGTAATTTATGTCATGTTTTATTTAATTTAGGTCTAATTAGAGTTAATTGATTCAAGAGTTCAAGTCATTACCCTATTTGTGCTTCAATGCAGGAAAACCAGTATTTTTGGAGCAAAACGAATGCAATTGGACATTACGAAACGAACCGAGATAAAGAATGGAGCAAAATGACTGTCAGCCAAGTTAAAGAACAAGGATGAAAAATTAACAAGCAAAATGGTCAAGAACAAGCTAAAGAAATCAAATGCAAGCTCAGAAATTCATTAGGTTATTTGTAAACTCAAGAATATTTAAATTTAGAATCTAAAAGAGCAAAGAAAACAAAACAAATTGATCTAGCATAATGTAACGCCAATATGGCATTATAACGCTACCTTGAAACACTGCAGAAAACTAGAATTCAACTAAGTACCAATTTGACGGAGACACTAACCGTAATGCCAAGTTGTTGTTATAATAGTAGACCCAGAAAATCAGAATTCGACTAAGTACCAAATTGACAGCGCCACCGGTTACGAAAGGCAAGTTGGCATTATAACGGTGGACCAAGAAAACCAGAATTCGGCTAAGTACAAAATTCAGCAAGTGGGCATTATAACACTATGTTTTAATTTCAGAAACTGAACCCCAACGGTTGAATATTTTGTCGTGACATGAGCCAGTGTTATACCGTTACATAATGCATTGTGATAGTGATATATTGTTATCTCCCATCAGGTTCACTTTTGCCAAATCTGAAACTCTATAAAAGATAGTGGTTGATCCATTCTCTTTCTTTTGAACCCTACCTTCAAAACACTAAACCCCAGTAGCTACCATTGTTGACTATAGCTAAAAAACATTGCTAAATATTTGCTCTTATCTCAAGTTTAATTATTCTAAATAGATGAAAATCTTTGAGACATTGCTTGAGTGATTGTTATTATTCTCTATCCGTTTTTCAAATCTTGTAACTTTGTTTTTGTTGGATTGGTGCTACACTGATGTGTGAAAGTGAGACCAAGTTCGACATTGTGTAAATTAGGTTGGTGCTCCACTAATGTGTGTAAGTGAGATCAATTTCGAAGTTGTAAAGACAATTTGAGTTATTGAATCGGACCGATCTTGTTACTCCAAAGGCGGGAGATCTGGGACCCGAAGATGTAGGCTGGACTGAAGGCTTGGTTCATATTCCGTCAACATATCAGGCGTCTTCATTTGTTCTATCATTCTAAACTATTCTCTATTATTATTCTAGTTTCTACTTAATTGCTTGAATTGCTTAAATTAGTTAAATTAAGAAACTTGCATTTTAGTTTCTTCTTACTAATTGATTTTAGTGTTAAAACCTAGCCTTCATAGGTTTATCAGATACCAAGTTTCACACGTCTCGTCTCAGTTCTTAACGTAGTACAACAGTACAAATCAATCAAAATTCTTAGGTTCTCACTTTCACTTTTCAATTTACAGCTAAAACCAAAATTGTTTCTAAATTTCGAGATCTGAACTTAATCTCTCAATTATAGTTCAGAAACTCTAAGCAATCATAATTATCAAGTATGAAGATAGCAGATTATGAGAAACAATTCACAATAATTAAGCATCAAATATAATAAATCGAGTAAGAAACATGAATGAGTTTCGAGTTTTGCATCCTAGAACCTAGAGAGGAGATTAGCCTCTGATGGCAGAAAATAGAAAGATAAATAGTACGAAAGAAATAGTACAAAGCATGAGACATTGAGGAGAAAGATAAATCAAGAATCGAGTCGAATTTCTTCTTGTGAATCCTCTTCTGAAATTTTTAGTCTCTCTCTGAGTCTCTCTTTAGAGGACAAACGAGCTTGCGTAGATTGTAAGGTTATATCTAGAGAGTGTGTCGTCCAACAACACAAGCTTGTGGTCTTCGATTTTCGCTTTCGAATACGTGCTCGTCCAGATAAAGGCGTCAAAATATTGAGGACAAGATGGTGGAAACTCAAAGGAGATGCCCAACAGGTCTTTAAGGACAAGATGATCGAAGAAGGAACCTTTAACGAAGACGATCATGACGCTAATAACATGTAGAAAACAATGACAAATCGCATTCGAAAGGTCGCTACAGAGGTATTCGGAGTGACCAAGGGAAATAGACACGAAACTAAAGACACTTGGTGGTGAAACGAGAACGTGCAAAACGCTATCAATGAGAAGAAGAACTGCTACAAGTGTTTGCATCATGACAAGAGTGAATAAAACAGACAAAAGTACAAAACGGCCATAAAGAATGCAAAGAAAGCTGTGAGCAAAGCAAGAGGTCGAGCTTATAAGGATCTATATCATAAGCTAGGTATGAAGGAAGGCAAAAAAAGACATCTATAAGATTGCCAAACTCCACGAGAGAAAGACAAGAGATTTCAGCCAAGTCAAATGCATAAAGGATGAGACAAATAGACTTTTGGTGAAAGACGATGAGATCAAGAACAGATGGAGAGAATATTTCGACAAGTTGTTCAATGGAGAGAACGAAAGCACTATGGTGGAGCTAGATGACTCTTTTGACGACACCAACAGACGGTTTGTTCGAAGAATTCAAGCGACGGATGTGAAGGATGCTTTAAAAAGAATGAAAGTAGGTAAGGCTTTAGGGCTTGACAACATCCCCATCGAGGTATGGAAATGCCTCGGAGACGTAGGGGTAGTATGGCTAACTAAGTTGTTCAACAACATCTTCCTGTCAAACAAAATGCCGGACGAGTGGAGAAGAAGTATATTAGTACCTATCTTCAAGAATAAAGGAGATATTCAAAGTTGTACTAATTACAGAGGAATCAAGCTTATGATCCATACAATGAAGCTTTGGGAGAGAGTGATTGAGCATCATTTAAGGAAGATGACAAGCGTTACGAAAAACCAATTTGGTTTTATGCTCGAACGATCAACTATGGAGGCGATTTTCCTGACAAGACAACTGATGGTGAGATATAGAGAGCAGAAGAAGGATTTAAATATGATTTTTATCGACTTGGAGAACACGTATGATAAAGTACCGAGGAAGTTCATGTAGTGGGCACTTGAAAAGAAGAAAGTCCCAATAAAGTACGTTAACCTTATCAAGGATATGTATGATAATGTTGTGACTAGTGTCAGAACATGTGACAACGAGACTGATGACTTTCTCATTAAGATAGGATTACATCAAGGGTCAGCCTTGAGCCCTTACATTTTTTCCTTAGTGATCAATGAGATTACGAAAGATATACAAGAAGATATCCCTCGGTGCATGCTCTTTGCAGATGATGTTGTCATAATTGACGAAAGTAAGGTAGGGGTGGGTAGAAAATTAGAGTTGTGGAGGAAGACTTTAGAATCAAAAGGTTTTAGACTTAGTAGGACTAAGATCGAGTATATGAAGTGCGAGTTCAGTGGCGTTCGATCAGAAGATGGAGATGTCAGTTTATATGGACAGCAGTGCCCAGAAGAAACACCTTTGATATTTGGGATCGATGCTACAGAGTGATGGTGAGATTGACAAAGATATTAGCCATCGAATAAGAGCGAGTTGGATAAAATGGTAACAAGCATCTGACATCCTATGTGACAAGAAGGTCCCACAAAAGTTGAAAGACAAGTTCTATAGGACGACGATGAGACCCGTAATGTTGTATGGAGCAAAATGTTGGGCTACTAAATGGCATCACATACTAAAGATGAGTGTGGCAGAGATGCATATGTTACGGTGGATATGTGGGCATACTGTTGGGATTTCATGTGCAAGTTCAAGAGAACGAAAATTAAATTTTTTGCCTCTATTTAACTCAATACACAAAGGATCTTATTTATATAACAATTGCAAGCAAGATTATACTATGACATTTCATCAAACACCTCTTGTACATCAACAAAACAGAAAATAATACATTTATTTCTTGCACAAGAGTGGATAAAAGGTTATACCTAAAGAGATTGTCAAATCTCTTTGTAGAGAGGAGTCGATTCCTCTTCTAGGTCTCTTGAAAACCGTCGTCTTCCTTCTTCGGCCATGGAAGCACCCTTGTCTCTTGGTTCACCTTGAACCTAAACAACAACCTAAAGCATCCTTAGATAGATGGATGTAGAGGTTAGAGCTTAGATCCAACCACCTAGATCTTCAATCTTCAATGAACAAGCTATTTCATTTGGTGGCTAAACCTTGCAAGAGAAGAGAAAGAAGAACAATGGAGTTTTTCTTTCTACACACAAGAGAGGGGAAATGAGGGTTACTATTCATCCCATTGTAGCAAGAGAGAGAAAAGGTCATTTTTCATCTCAAACATACCCCTTTATATAGCCAAGCCCTAGGGCAACACCTGTTTTAATTATTTACACAAATGACTATGACTACTCTCTTGTTATTCCCTAATCATATTTTGCAAGGATTTAATTTATGAGTAAATAATATTACTATATTATTCTAATATGAATTAATTTATTATTCTTATAATGCTCTCAAACATTATACAAAATAATATTCATATATATTCTCATAAATTTATTTTATGATCTAAGCATGTCATTTTACATGACATATTACTTTAACATTTTATCACATTCATTTTAACTCATACATCGTGAGATTAAATACATCATTCAAAATGTAAAATACTTGTTTATGTTCAGTTGGTGTGACCTTACAGAGGATCTACGTCATCTTGGGATATAATATAAAATACTTTATATTATGGACTATAAGAGGTTCTATCACTACATTATAGTCTCCCAAACGACATAGTCATTACGTGCTTGATCCACTTAATTTGTGTCTATCCTTGTCTCATGATATTTTAAATAATATGCAAAATAGGATCGTGTCATTTTTGCATTATATTTTTTTATTGGTCTCTCAAGTGAATTATAAGTATAACTACATCAGTTATATTGCATGCAATACAATTTCACTTTACCAAGGGGCCTAGTAATATCATAACTCAAATAATTGAGGGACAATAATAATGTTGACATATAAATTTCTCCCGCACAAGTTGTACATAACGAATTACTATATCATTCCAATAATTTAAATGGACTTTAATAGTAATCACATTATATACTTCTCATGTGAAAAACCTACATGTCTCATATATAAGATTCAAAGACACATTGGAAACATTAATGACACAAAACCAATCCATATAATGCTCCATCTAGTTAGGTCATGTTCAGTATATAAAGAATCACCATTTTATATACTCATGTCATTGAATGATAAGCACTTATCAACATTTATAGAACTACAATGTACTTTTAATTGACATGACAATCTTCATGGTAAATAATGTTTCCTTTAATTACCACGATTGTGAGCATATTTAGGATTATATGTTTTCATCTAAAGAGTTATATGGTTCAAGACTATGAGCATCTTCTTGAATGCTTCTAAAGATATAACATATCAATCTCAAGGAACATAAATGTATAATAACATTTAAAATCATAAACAATTCATAAATTCGTTATAAAAAAGATAACTTTCAAAACACACAACCTTCACATACAAGAAGGGACCGCATTAAAAATGACGATATACGTGACAAGGTCGGGATTGCACCGATTGAAGAGAAACTTGTTCAACATCGTTTGAGATGGTATGGGCATATCCAGCGGAGGCCTTCTGATGCACCGGTACGTGCTGGAGTTTTAAGCCGCGTCGAAAGCATGAGAAAAGGTAGGGGTCGACCGAAATTGACATGGGATGAAACTGTAAAAAGGAACTTAAAGGCATGGAATGTCTCCAAAGAATTGGCGTCAGATAGAAGTGCATGGAAGTTGATTGATAGAATAGTATATTATTATTATTATTATTATTATTATTATTATTATTATTATTATTATTATTATTATTATTATTTTTATACATCTATTTTTACTATTATTTTACTATTTTTTATATTATTATTATTTATATTGATTTTTCATTTCAGATTGGATTTCATTTCTAGCCTATCCCAATTTATTTGAGAATAAAGGCTTTGTTGTTGTTGTTGTTGTTGTCGTCTCTGAGTCTCTCTCCCTTTCCCTAGATTTTTATCTCGAAAAAATATCTCTCAAAATGAAGCATAAGTATTAAGTGAGGAACCTCCATTATTTAAAATCATTATGTTGTTCAAAATTCAAATCCTAGCCAAAATGTGTCAATTTCCAAGCAAAATCCGTCTAAGTACTTAATATGCATAAGAAGGGCGAAATTACAGCCCATAACCTTGCTCTGGCGGCCTACGACGCCCCTGCATCAATAAGGGACAATGTAATTTATCCAAGTATCAAGCTCTCTCTCTTAGAGATCGAAGTTGCGGCTCGTAACTTCTCTCTTGTGGCCTGCAGTTGCGCCACAAAGATGGAGAGATAAAAATGGGAAAGAATTTGGCTAAGTACCTCCCTTTGCACTGCACCAAACTAACGACCCACAGTCAGCAACTCAGTTTTTTGCTACGCAACGGTTCGTATTTTTGTCATAAATTCTTCATTCGAACTTTGATTTTGACAATTCAAAGTGTGTTACGAAGCTAAGAACGAGCTCTACGAATGTTTCTCAAAGCACCAAGTTGCCAAAAGTGCGTTACGTAGCTCAGATTAATGGATTTAACATTTTTAAGAATTTGTTTACTATTATATCGGATGGGTGAAAAAATCGTTAAATTGAAGATCTGTAATTCGTTAGATTAATGAATTTTTCACCATCCGATAAAACATTAAAAAGTTTCTAAAAATATAAATTTGATCTCCAAATAGATTTTAATATGGAGAACATTTTCAATAGTTCGAATCGATCATTTTCACTTCGTATCTCGAGGTACGAGTCTATAGTATATGCAATTGATGCATTATGATAGAGTTGTGCTAAAATACTTATAAATACTTCAAAAAATGCTTCATAAAGTATATGTCCGAACCATATATATATATAGGGATAGGCTATCGTGCACTATAGTGCCAAGGCTCTTTTGGCATTAGACTCTTCTTAACCGTTTGATTTAAAACTTTCTAGCCATTCATTTGGGTGCCTTCTTAATATTACGAACGTAATGGTACTATTCCCCCTTCTGGGTACTTTTCCCCTTTTATCGCCTATACTAAGTACACGTCTCCCAAACTTCAAGCTTTTCAGGTTCAATTTACCCCCTTCATTATTCTTTTATGACTGTTCCCTCCCTGTTTTCCTAGAAATTATGAAAGAATTTAGAAAGCCATTACTAACCAGAAGTCAAGAGTAATAAACGTAGCTCTGATACCAAAGGGAAATCGCGCGGAATCTGGATCGGCTTAAGCTCTCGGACAAATTATGTACTGGAAACTTAAGACTTAGAGGAAATTTTAAAAGCTGGAAACAAGATTGTTTTATTTAACTGGAAGAAGTAAGCTTTCAGATGTGTTCTGATGTGCTTGCAACTTCACAAGATGTTACAATATATAGACTT
This sequence comes from Eleocharis quinqueflora, assembly GCA_964058865.1. Lineage (NCBI taxonomy): Eukaryota > Viridiplantae > Streptophyta > Magnoliopsida > Poales > Cyperaceae > Eleocharis > Eleocharis quinqueflora. The sequence continues at coordinate 48,807 of CAXKVX010001520.1, forward strand.
GAGAAGAGAATCTCTATTATTGCATCGGGTGCTCATTGGGCCCCATCGTCATGCTAATAAAGAGGTTTCCACTTACTCTTGTCTTCCACTCAAAGAAAAAGATGTGTCGGCACACTAGACGACATCTATAAAGAAAGAAAAGTAAGACCACTCAGAAAAGTAGATGCTCCAGCACACTAAGGAGGCATCTAGAAAAGCATAAACTTTCTAAAAAGCTAGTGGTTATCCGTAGAACCTCACCAAGCTGGTCCTTAATTTTAATAATGGGTATCTCTAAAATTCTCCAACAATGTGTCATGGCATTGAATAAGTGCCTTAATGCTGGCATCCACTCTTCCTAACACGTCGTTTGCCCAGTTATCCTTTGTTGCTATTGATAGGAGTCTTGCTTTCTGTAAATACTTCATAGCAATTAGTATTGTTATTTGCCTGCATGTTGCATCGGCTTGCTCCTTGAATAAATCTGATAGTTTGCCAGTTATGGCATTATCTTCGTCTATAGTTCGCGGATAGCATGTGAAGGCATTTTCAGTGCCCTGCGAATATCGTGCCAATTATGCGTTATGTCCATATAGTGATTCCCACGCTTCCTTTTGATCCTGCGAATAGCGTGCCATTCGTGAATCCTGCTCACTTAGTGATGTCCATACTTCTGCTTGAGTAAAAGCTCCCTTAACCCTTCGTGGTTTATTGTTGATGATGAATCTTAGCCCTTCCATTTCTGTAAAAATTAAAAATAAGATAAACACACTTATTAGATAAATGTGATGATTTGTTTCTGCGGTCCACCACTTCCGCAATAAGAATTCATGACTACTAGGTCGTTTTCCGGCCTATGAGAAGATTAATTTTTTCAATGGTACTGCTTAGTTCACGAATAATCGATTCCTGAGGTGCTTCGATTACTTCGTTAATTGCACTTTCTAGTTGTACCAGAATGCTAGAGACTTGTTCATCTAGCTTAGCACTCATCATGTTAACTGCCAATCTTGACAATGAATCCGCCAAAACATTGAGCTTGCCATCAATGTGCTCAAAGTTTATTTGGACTCCCGTCCCTGTAACGAAATCTACAAAACTAATCCATCTTACTCTTGACGGTTTGTTCTGTGCAGATTTATTGTAAAAGCTAATAATAGCCTGACAGTCTGTTCGGAGGGTTATCTCCTTCTGATCAAGATAGTGAATTTTGAGTGCTTTTAGTGTCTCCATGCAAGCGTGTATTTCTGCGTCAATAGTTGACTTCACGATCGGGAATTTCCCGCTTGCATAAGCACAGACTCTTTCTGTGCTTCTAGGGTCAGTTTTACCCTTCTTCCACTTACACACACCACCCCAGCCGTCCATGCAGCCATCTGTCTCAATTACAATATAAGAATTGGGAGGTGGTAATTCCAAGTCTGGTAGGTTTTGTACCAAATCCTTTACCTTTCTTACCAACTGGTAATCTGATGGTTTCATGCGTTTGTCACCATGAGGACTGGTTTTTGAGTATAATGGTCCCAAAAGTGTACCAAGGTTTGGAATGTAGTTTCTGGCATAGTTTAGTATGCCTAGCCATGATCGTAACCCTGCATTTTCTTTCATTTTCTCGTCTTCAAAGGTTATGATCTTCTTAATGATATGCGGTTGCAACTTGATCTTTCTGTTGCCTATCACTGCTCCAAGGAATTCAATCTCCTTAACCGCAATCTTCATTTTTGTGGGCGAAAGTACAAGCCCATTTTTCTCACAAATACTAAGCATTTTTGAAATATGCTCAGCATGTTGTTCTTCATTTTCTGAGAACACCAGTATATCGTCTATGTAGACGGCTATAAATTCTTCTGTGCCTCGAAAACAATTATCCATTTTGCGCTGAAAAATTGCCGACGCATTCTTTAATCCAAAAGGCATGACCAACCATTCGTATAATCCTCCTGGAACTACAAATGCAGTCCACTGTATCGACTCTGGATCCATAGCAACTTGGTGAAAGCCGCTCTTTAGATCAAATTTGGAAAATATTTTACTATTTCCCACTTTCTTCAGGATTGTATTGATACCTGGAAGATTGTACTGGTCTTTATGCGTGTTATCGTTGAGCGTCCTGTAGTTGAATACCATGCGCTCCTTGCCTTTGACCTCCTTCTTTGTGACCGGGTCTATGGTTGTTCCTGAATTCACCATTATCGCCATAGTTCTGTGTTTGCTTGAACTCGGCCTGATCACTCCAATTTTTAGCAATGCTTGTATATGCCTGTTAAATTGCTCGCGCATTGCTGGTGTTACGTGCTTTAGGGGCTTATCCTGGATAGAGATATCCGGGTTTATGATTTCGAGCTTACACTTGATTTGGTTTCTTCCCCAATGTTTCAAAGGATCATCACCAATGAATCCTTGTTCCCTCAATCTTGAAAGTAGCGTGTTGAATCTTCGTTTAAAGTCGGGTGACTCTTCACCACAATTATACGCCACTGCTTCTCTTACTTCAATGTACTCGAGCTCAGAAAGTTCAAGTTCTTCTAGGTCAGCTTTAGAAGCTACTTCAGTATCTACCCTTGTAGTGATTGTGGTTACATTTTTATAAAATATAACCATTTGTCCTTCAATTCGCAAGCTACCTTGCATGGCCCTTATGAAATTGCATCCCAGCAACATCTGGATGTTTTTCTTCTCTCCCATAGGGAATGCATATGTAAATAGGATTCTAAATTTGTTTTTCTCGATACTCATCAGCCCATTTTTAAGCTTCAAATTTGTTATTTGCTGCGAGTTGACCCCGTTAATTTGTATAGGGTATGCGCTTTGCTCGAGTGCTTCTTCTGGCACTATCTTTTGATTTATGCAACAAACCGTCGCTCCTGTATCCAATATTGCTTGTACCTTAAAAATTTTCACACCTGGAATCTCCATTTGCAACTCAATATTGTATAGCCTGTTTAGTACCCTCCTGCCTCTTCTTGGATCAGGTACCAAGGTTTCAGCTTCTTCATCAGAGATCTTGTTTACAATCTCTGGTTCTCTGATCTTAATGCCCTTGAACTGGTGCATCATTTCATTGAAGACTTCTTTTTCGTCATCACTATCTTCAACTACAACCTTTGTCTTGCCCTTTAAATCATGATTTTCAAGGCTTTTTGCATCTTCTTGCAGTTGTAGAGTTTGCAATTGTTCTTCTAATTTCTCGTTTTTCATGAGCAGATACTGGGTATAGTCCAATAACTCTTTTATCAGCTCATCTTTCCCATCATAAGCCCTTACATTCTGGGCCTTCTTCTGGATCTTTCTTCCAAACACAAATCTAGAACACATATGGCACACTGTTTCTCGGCAAATCATGCAATTAGCCCTCATGTTTCTGTTCGTGATTTCTTTACAGCATAAACACTTTTCTTTGTTTGGTGGTACTGTTGAGTTGTCCTCCCATTCGTGCTTACACAACAAAAAAATTTCGGGAAGGTTTGGGTATGACCTCCAGTTTAACTCTGGTGCACTGGCAGTCATCATGTAGATCTCTTCAAATGGCAAATCCTTAAGGTTAGCCATTAACGTGTTTGTGCTCCCGACTTCTCCTTCCGAGAGAGAGCAAATAGCATCGCTGTCGGGTTCATTTTGGTCTACCGAGATGATGTCCCATTTATCATCTAGATCCAAATTTTTCACTATCGTTGCCCTTACAATGTTACCATCTTTCTTGCGGCATTCTCTTGCGAAGTGACATTCTTCCCCGCAAATAAAACATTTGCATTTTCGGACTTTATCCGCATACTTTTTCTTAAAAACACGCACATGTGATTCATGCGATTTTCCACGATAGGTCTTGGCTTTTCTTAAGTTATACTTCTTATTATTCTGATAGTAACCAGGGATTGGAATCTGGCTACAGAAAGATAGGTCTTTTAGACTTCTCTGAACGGCTGCTCTCTTGCACTGTTCTGCCAAGAACTGATATGCAAAGTTCATTCTTGGCAACACACCAACTGTGCTTCCGGGGTATTTCTTAAAATATGCCTTCTCAATTTCTTTACCAATTAATGGTGGCATCTTCCGGAAGAATTTCTCAGAAAGTTCAGGCGAAATGTACATTTGGCCTGATTTAGCAGCAAGGTACTTGTAGTCATTCATGTAGCTAAACAAGTCCTTCATGCTGTCACATGACAATCTTTCAATGTCATTGTAAGCTTGATCATGTTCTACTGTTGAACCTTAGTAAGGGTCTTCCAACAAGATCATTCTTCTGATTTGCGAGATAACATTTTGAGGGTCATCTGCAATATTTATTAGCTCTTCATATTCCTGAGGATACGCCATCCTCCATTGAATCCATGTCTTTTTGACAATATCTCCAAGTAAGTTTTCAATGTAGATAACCTTACTCTTATTGTCATCCCAACTTCTTTCATTCACAAGATTTAGAGTAATAGATTCTCATCTTGAAATTGTATCACTGTACTGCCCAATGTCGTCTGGTAGTATTAGCATTACTCCTTGGTTTGCATGCGCTGAGGGTAATTCAAACCTATCATTGTGTTGTTTTGAGAATCCACCTCTCAAATTTCCAATTCTTGCTTTGATTTGTGGTACTTCAATATTCTCTCTCCTTGTGCCTGGTGGATACATTACAGGACCCATTGTAGGCTCTGTGGGTCTTCTAGCCGATTCAGCTGTTGTCGTTGAAAGGACTGTTTCAATATTCTTCGTCAGATTACGAAGTGAGGGATACTCCATGACTGCGGCAAACACCAATTCCGAATTTTCATGAGCCGTGGCTATACCACTACCCCCACCAACTTTCGTGAATGGGTTTACCCAATCATTCTCTGTATCCTCATCTTCGCTGTAGTGATCCCAAATTGGACCACCTTCTATGATAGAAGTAGATTCCCTTGGTAATGATGCAAGTGTCATAAGTACACCTAGACTGTCATCATCCGACTGGCTTTGTTCATCCCAATCATCACATGTCAACATGAAAGCTAATTCCTCCCCTATGGTTTCTTCATTGTTCTGTCCTATTGTTACCTCTTCTGGTGGTGCAGTTGCTGAATAACCACCAAATCTTACTGCTAAGGACCCATCAGTTATGTTCCTTATCCTTGCTGTCTGAGGATTTTGTACGACTGGTGCTGTTGCTGGCCGTATTATCCATTGTCTACCTCTTAATTCCTCAGTTGACCTCATCTGGCCTGGAATTGCTCGAATCCCTCTGCTTGCCAAGTGTTCTGCCACTCTTTTCACATTGTATCTGAAGTTTGTGTGGCTGGAGTTTGATAGCCTTCCTATCAACGATCTTGAGAGCAGTAAATTACTCTCTCCATTCTGCCAACCATCATAGCCATGCGTTTGTACGACGACTTGGATGTGGTTGTTGAAATCATGAACACTTAAGGTCATGTCTGGTGTTGTATACGCCAGTTGCGTACCACCAGTCAGGTCTATCTCCATGGAACTGATTATGGCTCGATCATCAGACCATCTTGTGTCTCTTAAAACCACTAGGATGTTTACCCCAGCGTTTCTCCTATGGAGTGCATATAATCTTATCATCACAAGACCAATATGTAGATGCTGCAACCCTTCTTGTACCAACTGGCTGTAGCTTTGTTGCGAGATAAATGGTAGCTCCACCTGAGCTCCATCTGTAACTAATACTATTTCATCTGAGTAGTGTTGGTATACTCGATGATTTCGTTCAGACCATCCAGCCTGGTATAAGGTCTCAGCTGGAACTTGTTGAGCCCTTCTGTACTGTGAATGGTTGAGCTCAGCGTCCGGATTTAGTTGGGACTCCAGACTTCTTCTGTAACGCCTTCTCCCTGGCATTCTCCTTTGTGCTTCATGTGCTAGCCGGCTTCTTAGCCTATAGCCTCTTATATGATCTTCGACTGTGGGGTTTTGGTTGTTTTCTTGGCCGGATATACTTGGCCTGCCCACTGTTTTTGTTCTTGTTTGACTCATTTTTGGCTCTTGACAGAGTCAAATATTTCTTTTGGATTTTTGAAAACAAAGAACTGTCCTGTTGTTTTCTTAATTTTTCTCACACTGGTCTCACCAAGGCTAAGTTTCTGCAAGCCCTTTTGTAAATCGTCTATGGATTGTGCGAGGTTTTCTATCTCTGGAACTCTGGTTTTCGCGGCCTCTAGCCTTCTGATTGCGGTTTTGCAATCTTCCAGATCTTCTTTGATTTTGACCAACAGTTGGATTATTGTGTTGTTCTGCTTGATCAATGCTGTTGTGGCTGAGAAATGCCAAAATGCACCATGATGCCAAAATAATTGTGGCACTGGAAAAACTGAACCATTAGATAAGTAACCCCTGCTTTAAGATTCGTACTTTTTGAAGTGCTATATATGACCAATCCTGAACTGTGGACCTAGAAAACTTGAAAACTGAAAGTCAGTATACCAACTTAACCAGATTTCCTAAGAGATTAATTTAGTTAAACGTTCAAACAAATTCTCAAGATATTTTTGAAATATTTTTACGAGATACCGGAGCCGAATCTTAGCCGAGTTAGAAACTTCTTATGAACGACTGGCGTAATACCGCTAGAAGTTCAATCTATCTAGAAGCTCTAAAGGCAACCGAGACAATTGAAGAACCCGCAAGCGGCTTTCTGAAACCAGCCGAATTTGCGAAAGGAGCCACAACAGCATTGATCAAGCAGAACAACACAATAATCCAACTGCTGGTCAAAATTAAAGAAGACCTCGAAGACTGCAGAACCGCAATCAGGAGGCTAGAGGCGGCGAAAACCAAAGTCCCTGAAACAGAAGATCTTACACAATCTATAAACGAACTCCAAAAGGGCTTACATAAACTTAGCCTTGGAGAACCCAGTGAGAAAAAGATCAAGAAACCAACCAGCCAGTTCTTTGTGTTTAAAAACCCAAAAGAAATATTTGACTCAGTCAAAAACCAAAAATGAGTCAAATAAGAACTGAAACGGTGAGCAGACCAAGTATATCTGGCAGAGACAATAACCAAAACCCCACAGTCGAAGATCAGATAAGAGGCTATAGGCTAAGAAGCCGGCTAGCACATGAAGCACAAAGGAGAATGCCAGGGAGAAGGCGTTACAGAAGAAGTCTGGAGTCCCAACTAAATCCGGACGCTGAGCTCAACCATTCACAATACAGAAGGGCTCAACAAGTTCCAGCTGAGACCTTATACCAGACTGGATGGTCTGAACGAAATCATCGAGTATACCAACACTACTCAGATGAAAGAGTATTAGTTACAGATGGAGCTCAGGTGGAGCTACCATTTATCTCGCAACAAAGCTACAATCAGTTGGTACAAGAAGGGTTGCAGCATCTGCATATAGGTCTTGTGATGATAAGACTATATGCACTCCACAGGAGAAACGCTGGGGTAAACGCCCTAGTAGTTTTAAGAGACACAAGATGGTCTGATGATCGGGCCATAATCAATTCTATGGAGATAGACCTGACAGGTGGTACGCAACTAGCGTATACAGCGCCAGACATGACCTTAAGTGTTCATGATTTCAACAACCACATCCAAGTCGTTATACAAACTCATGGCTACGATGGTTGGCAAGGAGGGGAGAGTAATTTACTGCTCTCAAGATCGTTGATAGGAAGGCTATCAAATACTAGCCACACAAACTTCAGATACAATGTGGAAAGAGTGGCAGAACACCTGGCAAGTAGAGGGATTAGAGCAATTCCAGGCCAGATGAGGTCAACTGAGGAGCTAAGAGGCAGGTAATGGATAATAAGGCCAGCAACAGCACCAACCGTACAGAATCCTCAGACAGCAAGAATAAGAACCAGAACAGATGGGTCTTTGGCTGTAAGATTTGGTGGATATTCCTCAACCGCTCCACAAGAAGATGTGGCAGTAGGCCAAAACGATGAAGAAATCTTAGAAGAAGAGATGGCCTTGATGATGTTCTGTGACTGGCACGAGTCACAGGATGAAGATGACGATAATGATGAACTCGAGATGTTGCAATTATTGGCAGCATTACCGAGAGAAAAGCAGTCGGCTGAAGAAGATGCCGGACCAATCTAGGATGAATACAACGATTCCAGTGAAAAAGAATGGTTAAATCCATTCTCTCAGAAGGATGGAAGGGAGGAGGTCAAAACCGAAACCATTCTAGCAGCGATGGAATATCCATTGCTCAAAAACCTCGATTCAAAAATTGAAACAATCCTTTCAACCCAATCCACAGCAACTGGACCTAGCAGACCGCGAGAGCCAATGATGGGACCCCCAATGTACCCACCAGGGAGTCTAAGACAAAACCATCAACAACTCAATGTCCCAGAGATAAGAGCTCGAGTCAATAGATTCAAAGGAGGGTTTGAACAACAAAGCAACGAAAGGTTCAACCTTCCTTCAGCGCAAGCAAACCAAGGCGCTATGCTCGTATTGCCTGAGGATATAGGGCAGTACAGTGATGTGATCTCTAGGTGGGAGTCAATCACCCTAAACCTTGTTAACGAAAGAAACTGGGTTGATAATAAAAGCAAGGTCATTTACATTGAGAATCTACTGGGAGAGATAGAGAAAAAAACGTGGATACAATGGCGAATGGCGTATCCACAAGAATATGAAGAATTGGTGAATATTGTCGATGATCCACAGAATGTTATTTCCCAGGTTAGAAGGATAATCCTACTTGAGGACCCTTACCAGGGTTCGACAGTGGAGCAAGATCAAGCCTACAATGATCTTGAAAGATTAGCATGCAACAACATGAAGGACCTATTTGACTACATGAATGATTATAAGGTCCTAGCAGCAAAGTCAGGACGTATGTATATCAGTCCTGAGCTCTCTGAGAAATTTTTCAGAAAGATGCCCCCTCTAATCGGAAAAGAATTAGAAAGAGCGTACATGGAGAAGTACCCAGGGAGCACTGTAGGAGTACTGCCGAGAATCAACTTTTCATACCAGTACCTGGCAGAATCATGCAAGAGAGCAGCGCTACAAAGAAGTTTGAAAGATCTATCTTTTTGTAGCAAAATCCCAATTCCAGACTACTACCAGAAGAATAAGAAATATGGGATTAGAAAAGCAAAAACCTATCGCGGAAAACCACATGAATCTCACATAAGAGTATTCAAAAGAAAGAACGCGGACAAGGTGAGAAAGTGCAAATGCTTTATTTGTGGTGAAGAAGGTCACTTCGCCAGAGACTGTAGAAGAAAACAAGGTAACATTGCAAGGGCTGCAATTGTCGAAAACCTTGACCTGGATGATGACTGGGATATCTTGTCTGTTGACCAAAACGAACCGGATAGTGACGTTATATGCTCACTTTCGGAGGGTGAGGTTGGCAACGCAAGGACAGTTATCATGGAACTTGGAGACACACCGTTTGAATCAATTTTCATGCTCCAAGAAGAAACACCATCGTGGAGAAAGCAACCAAACCTGCCTACTGAAATGAAAAATTGTGGACATTCATGGGAGGATAATGGTGAAATACCACGAGGTTGCGAAAGATGTAACTGCTGTTTAGAGACAACAAACAGCAAAATGAGGGCGCACTGTGCAAAATGCAAGATGACTGTGTGTCCCATGTGTTCAAGGTTTGTGTTAGGAAGAAAGATCATGATAAGAACACAAAACTTAAGTCCTTATGATAGCAAGGATGAGCTTATCAATGAACTTTTAAGCTATATCCAGTATCTCCTAGCCGAAAACGCAAGATTGAAGGATCAATTGTGGGAGAATGAGCTAGTAACAGACATGACCAAGATGGATATAAAAGGCAAGCGTAAGGTGGTGGGAGAAGTAGAAGTCGATTCAGGTGATAGTGATGAATCCCCACCAAATGTTGCATTTCCCAAGAAGGCCAACCCAAATCCAAACCAAAACCTGATAATCAAAGAAATGGCCAACAAACTCTCAGATGACGAGATCAACACTGCAGTCCCAGATCCTAGAAAGGAAGAAGGGTAATCAACATGATGTACAACATTGAACTGCAGATAGAAATATCAGGGGTAAATCCTTTTAAAATTCAGGCGATATTGGATACAGGCGCTACGGTGTGTTGTGTAAACCAAGAATTTATACCCCCTGAGGCCTTAGAGCCAAGTCTATACCCTATACAGATAAATGGGGTAAACTCTCAGCAAATCGCAAACCTGAAACTGAAGAATGGGCAGATGTCTATTGAAGACAACAAATTCAGAATCCCATTTACATATGCATTCCCGATGGGCAAGGAATGAGGTGTCCAAATGCTAATTGGATGCAATTTCATCAGAGCAATGCAAGGTGGACTGAGAATCGAAGGGCAGATGGTTACATTCTACAAAAATGTAACAACAATAACCACCAGGGCAGATGCTGAGATCATTTCTCAGGCAGCAGTGGAAGAACTTGACCTATCTGAGCTTGAATACATAGAGGTCAAAGAAGTCGTTGCCTATAACTGTGGTGATGAGTCACCATGGTTCAAGAATAAATTCAGAGACCTGCTAAGAAGACTGAAGGAGCAGGGCTATATTGGAGACGACCCGGTTAAACACTGGGCGAAAAATCAAGTAACATGCAAACTGGATATCATAAACCCAGATATCACAATACAAGACAAACCTTTAAAGCATGTTACCCCGGCTATGAAGGAACAGTTTGACAGGCATGTGCAAGCGTTACTGAAAATTGGAGTAATCCAACCAAGCACAAGCAGGCATAGAACCATGGCCATAATGGTAAATTCGGGTACAACCATAGACCCGGTTACAAAGAGAGAGGTCAAAGGGAAGGAGCGAATGGTCTTTAATTACCGCACCCTCAATGACAACACACACAAAGGCCAGTACAGTCTACCAGGCATTAACACTATCCTGAAGAAGATTGGCAATAGCAAGATATTCTCGAAATTCGACCTAAAAAGCGGATTTCATCAAGTTGCCATGGATCCAAAGTCAATACCCTGGACGACATTTGTGGTACCTAGAGGACTCTATGAATGGCTAGTCATGCCATTTGGTCTGAAAAATGCACCAGCGGTATTTCAAAGGAAGATGGACAACTGCTTTAGAGGTACAGAGGATTTTATAGCAGTTTACATTGATGATATCCTCATTTTCTCAGAAACAGAAGAACAACACGCAACACATCTGAGTAAAATGTTGGAGATATGTGAAAAATGGGGACTGGTGCTATCTCCTACTAAGATGAAAATCGCGGTAAAGGAGATTGAATTTCTTGGGGCAGTAATTGGTGAGAGTAAGATCAAACTTCAGCCCCATATAATCAAGAAAATAGTTCAGTTTGACAACGAAAAGATGAAGGAGAAAGCTGGGCTCAGATCCTGGCTGGGAATACTGAACTATGCGAGAAGCTACATTCCTAATCTGGGAACTCTCCTTGGGCCATTATATTCCAAAACAAGCCCTCATGGAGACAAGAGGCTGAAACCCTCTGATTATCAGCTCATCAGCAAGATAAAAGAGCTGGTACAAAATCTTCCTGATCTCGAATTACCACCTCCTGAATCATATATTGTTCTTGAAACAGATTGGTGTATGGAAGGATGGGGCGGTGTTTGTAAGTGGAAGAAGAAGAAGAATGATCCCAGAAACACAGAACGGGTTTGTGCTTATGCCAGTGGGAAATTCCCGGTAATAAAATCGACAATAGACGCTGAAATCCATGCATGTATGGAGACGATGAAAGCTCTCAAGATCCACTATCTTGATCAACAAGAAATAACTCTTAGAACAAACTGTCAAGCTATCATCAGCTTCTACAACAAGTCAGCACAGAACAAACCATCCAGAGTCAGATGGATTAACTTTGTTGATTTTATAACTGTTACAGGGGTACAAGTCAATTTTGAGCATATTGATGGCAAACTAAACGTACTCGCTGATGCTTTGTCAAGGCTAACTGCTAACATGGTGTACACCAGGAGCAGTGAAATAACTGATGCGTTCCTATTAAGCCTTGAAGAAGTAATTGATGAAGTTACTTAGGCACCAAATGAGGAGATTTTCATTAATCTGTGCCAATTAATGGAAAAGATTTCTTTTCTGTTAGAAAGAAATTAAAAGAGATTTGATGCGGAAGTGGTGGACCGCTGAAACAAATAACCACATTTATCTAATAAGTGTGTTATCTTATTTTTAATTTTTACAGGTATGGAAGGCTTAAAGAAGGATTATTATTAGCAGCGAGCCCAATAATGTTAAGCGAGCTTTCTTTGAAGCAGAAAGATGGGAAAACTTATGTGGGCAAAATGCACAGCTCGCAAGGTATTCCCAAACCACTGAAGATACATTTGTTCAATATCCACGAAGCATTGAAGAAGAAGGGGCTATGACAGCTAGGTTGTCAGAATTATACAAAGACCAAGCTTACAAGGCATGCACTCAAGTAGAAATTCTCATAGCAATGAAATACTTGCAAAAGACAAGACTTGAGGCAATGGCAACTAATGACAATTGGGCCAGGGATGCTCTAGGCATTGTGGATACCAGCATAAGGGCACTGATTGACTGCCATGATATCCTATTGAATAATTATACTAGCTTCCATTATTAAGGACCAGCTTGGTGGGGTTCTACGGATAACCACTAGCTTTTTAGAAAGTATATTTTTTTTTGGATGCCTCCTTAGTGTGCTGGAGCATCTGCTTTATGAGTGGAGTTTTACTTTATTCTTTTAGAGATGTCGTCTAGTGTGTCGACGCATCTTTTTCTTTGAGTGGAAGACACGAGTAAATGGAAACCTCTTTATTCGCATGACGATGGGGCCCAATGAGCACCCGATGCAATAATAGAGATTCTCTTCTCAAGTCTATATATTGTAACATTTTATGAAGTTACAAGCACATCAGAACACATCTGAAAGCTTACTTCTTCCAGTTCAATAAAACAATCCAGTTTCCAGCTTTTAAAAATTTCCTCTAAGTCTTAAGTTTCCAGCACATAATTTATCTGAGAGCTTAAGCCGATCAGCTTCCGTGCGATTTCCCTTTGGCATCAGAGCTACGTTTATTTCCCTTGACTTCTGGTTAGTAATGGCTTTCTAAATTCTTTCATAATTTCTAGGAAAACAGGGAGGGAACGGTCATATAGGAATAACGAAGGGGGTAAATTGAACCTGTAAAGCTTGAAGTTTGGGAGACGTGTACTTAGTATAGGCGATAAAAGGGGAAAAGTACCCAGAAGGGGGAATAGTACCATTACGTTCGTAATATTAAGAAGGCACCCAAATGAATAGCTAGAAAGTTTTAAATCCAATGGTGAAGAAGGGTCTAATGCCAAAAGAACCTTGGCACTATAGTGCACAATAGCCTATCCCTATATATATATATATATATATAGAAATGCTATTATGCTTTGCAAAGCACGTGCTTTGAAATTGTGGACCATTGGATCACGCTTTGTGATTCGTGCGCACATGATGACTATTATGCTTTGCAAAGCACGTGCTTTGAAATTGTGGACCATTGGATCACGCTTTGTGATTCGTGCGCACATGATGATTGAAGATCCAATGATCCACAATTTCAAAGTACGTGCTTTGCAAAGCATAATAGCATTTCTTTATATATATATATATATATATATATATATGTATGTATATGTATGTATATATATATATATGTATGTATGTATGTATGTATATATATGTATATATATGTATGTATATATATATATATATATATATATATATATGTATGTATATATATATATGTATGTATGTATATATATATATGTATATATGTATATATGTATATATATATATAGAGAGATAGGCTAAAGTGCTCCATAGAGCACCAAATCTCTAATGCTCCACACCATATCTCCAATTTAAAAATTCCAACGACCGATCTGAACCGTTGAACATGATCTACATATTGAAATCTACTTGGAAATTGAATTTTACATTTTTTTTGAATTTTTTGCTATTTTTTAGAGTGGTAGGAAAATTGCAACTTTTGTTGGTCCAGAAACCGTTTGATTAGCAACTTTTCTACCTCTTTAAAAAAATAGCAAAAAAATTCAAAGAAAATGTAAAATTCAATCTCCAAGTAGATTTGAATATGTAAATCATGTTCAACGGTTCAGATCGATCGTTGAAATTTTCAAATAGGATATAACGAAGGTGAAGCACGAACAATTTGGTGCTCCATGGAGCACCCTAGCCTTTCTCTCTCTCTCTCTCTCTCTCTCTCTATATATATATATATATATATATATATATATATATATATGTATATATATGTATATATATATGTATATATACATAGAGGAGGGATCCGTAGCTGCCAAACCTCCAACCGCTCGCAATCGCTCCATGGTAGCAAATGTAAATGACCGATTCGGATCATTAGAAACATTGTCCATATTAATATAGACTTGGAAACCAAATTTTACATTTTTTAAAATTTTTTTGCTATTTTATCAAATGGATTGAAAATTTATTTATCTAACGATTTACAAACATCCAATTTTCAACCCTTCCGATAAAATAGTAAAAGAATTCAAAAAATATATACAATTTGGTCTTCAAGTCTACATTAGTATGGAGAATATTTTCAACAGTCCGGATCGACGATTTACACTTGGTATGATGTAGCGGTTGCGAGTAGCTACGAAATGAATGGCGGCTACAGATCCCTCCTCACATATATATATATATAACTGGGCTATGGTGCTTGATCAAGCATCAAGGGATTGGTGCTTAATTATCAAATCTCACATACAAATGGTTAAAATTCCGATTTATCATGCTCAATAATTTTTTTATATCAAAATCTTGCGAGATACCAAAATTTTCTATTTTTAGAATTTTTATGTACTTATTTTGGATTTTTGAAAATGACCCATTTTATGCACAAACATTGAATATTTTATTACTATTTTGGAGCCATTTAAAAAATCCAAAATAGGTACTTCAAAATTTCTAAAAATAGATAATTTTGGTGTCCTACAAGATTTTGATATAAAGAAATTATTAATCATGATAAATCGATATTTTAACCGTTCTTATGTGAGATTTGATGATCAAGCGCCATAGCCCAGTTCTTTATATATATATATATATATATATAGCAAGGCTAAAATAATATGCATAGTACACCCTATTTCGTACTATGCAGCTATGTATATTTAATTTGCTCAATAAATTAATATTTAAGTTGCTCAATAAATTCTTTATATCAAAATCTTGTAGGAAATCAAATTTCATGATTTTTAGAGCTTTCTTTCTATTTTTTAAATATTTTTAAAACAACTCATAAATGACACTTTTGTTATATTAAATTTGGACTGTTTTTATAAAATATTTAAAAAATAGCAAGAAAGCTCTAAAAATCACGAAATTTACTACAATATTTTGATATGAAGAATTTATTGAGCAACATAAATCTCAATTTATTGAGTTATATATATATATATGCATAGGACGGAAGGGGGTGTCCTATGCATATTATTTTAGCCTTGCTCTCTCTCTCTCTCTATATATATATATATATATGAGGAGGGATCCGTAGCCGCCATCAATTTCGTAGCCGCTCGCAACCGCTCCATCATACCAAGTGTAAATCGTCGATCCAGATCATTGAAAATATTCTCCATACTAATGTAGACTTGGAGACCAAATTTTATATTTTTTTGAATTTTTCTACTATTTTATCGGAAGGGTTGAAAATTGAATGTTTGTAAATCATTAGATAAATAAATTTTCAATCCATCCGATAAAATAGTGAAAAAATTCAAAAAATGTAAAATTTGGTTTCTAAGTCTATTTTAACATGGAGAATGTTTTCAACGGTCTGAATCGATCATTTACATTTGCTACCATGAAGCTGTTGAAAGTTTGGCGGCTACGGATCCCTCCTCTCTCTCTCTCTGTATATATATAGAGGAGGGATCCGTAGCCGCTCGCAACCGCTCCATCATACCAAGTGTAAATCGTCAATCCGGACTGTTGAAAACATTCTCCATACTAATGTAGACTTGGAGACCAAATTTTATATTTTTTGAAATTTTTTTACTATTTTATCGGAAGGGTTGAAAATTGAATGTTTGTAAATCGTTAGATAAATAAATTTTCAATCAATCCTGTAATATAGTAAAAAAATAAAAAATGTAAAATTTGGTTTCTATGTCTATATTAATATGGAGAATGTTTTCAACGGTCCGGATCGGTCATTTACATTTGCTACCATGGAACGATTGTGAGCGATTGAAAGTTTGGCGGCTACGGATCCCTCCTCATATATATATATATATATACCTCATGAAATTTACTTGGCCAAGCAACAACTATTAACTTGCGAATTATTAATGTCATATTTTAATTGGGGAACTGATACGTAGATACCAATATTGATACCGACTATCGATACCGATGTTATTACGCACATTTAGTTGAGTTATTGTGCACATTATTTGAATTATTATGCATGTTATTTGACTTATTATGCACATTATTTTGTTAATATGCATAATAATTTTTTCAGTACAAAAATAAAATACATAATAACTCAAATAATATGCATAATAACTCAACTAAATATGCATAATAACATCGATATCGATAGTCGGTATCAATATTGATATTTACAGAACATTTTCCTTTTAATTAAGCCAAACCTCGGCTCACATAGGCACACAGCATGAGGTTTATATTTTTTGAGGGGGATACAGCATGAGGTTTATAGAAAGAATAAGAATTACAGAACTGAAATTTCAAGGCATAAATGGTACAATAGTAAAAATTCCAAATAATATGTGCCACATTCGAAACAAGCCTAGAACGAGTCGTATCATACACGAAACCTCTTATTGTATACGCATTATGCCTTACCAAAGGGAATTTGCTGCACCAACTTCATGGTCGATCACTGGGGCTTATTCTACTCACAACCATGAGATAAAGCAACACTATCTTAATTAATTATTAGAAAAACTTTACACTTGCATGAAACAAACTTTTCAAGTCGCCAATATACAAGCATTATCAATATTGCCAATACATATATCCTATGAATCATCGTAACACAAGATGCTACTGCATTCTCAAGCCACACTCTTCAAGAGAAAACCTAATTCCTACTAACTAAAACTATCATTAGTACTTCAAACACATGCCTAAAAGAGTTAATGGGAAAATAGAAAACAAAAATAAAGATTGATATATAGAAAATGTCGAAGCATTTGTTCTAAAATTTCACTTGCTCCCTTGATTAGAAGTCCATTAGCAGCCGCAATCAATTAGGTTATCCAGTCTCTAATAAAACCCTACTTTATGTTTCATCTCTTTCCACTCAGAGAATCTATACATTAAATAATATAGAATATATTATCATGATAAAGAACTTACAAAGAGAGAGAAAATCTGCTGATCACATTTCCCACTTGTTTTTTGGATATTGGTTAACAAGGCATAAACTATTTCGGTGACTCATACCTACAGTCAGACACTGTTGCAGGCAGCAATTGCGCAGGTAAAGATTACAACCATAAAACACAGGATACAAAAGATCTTAACAAAATAATAAACAAAACTTACCACTTCACTAGCTACAGCTCTATACTGTTGGCGTACTTTCATTAATTTTCTCCTGCATGCATAAAATTTTAAAATTTTGTTTTGAGTACATGAAATTCCAATTCAGGGGGCAGCAAAGGCTAATGAGCTGCAATATCATATGCCACTTTAAGAATTAAACCTAAATTTTCCAGTTCACAGAAGCTTTTTCCAATTAGAAGCTGATGTTTTGTGGTGTTTGCAGCAAACAGATGAAAATTAAACCTAATATTCTTGCTGTGTTTGGAAATAGCATCGGAAGTTTGAAACATCAGATTAACCAGATGAAACATTTATCCCTTAAACAGGGAAAAAAAAAAAAGTAGAGCTCTAAAAGTTTGTGAACCAGTTATGATGAGTTGTGCCGAAGAAATTAAATCTTTCTTTCTTTTGCTTTACCTAATGTTTGCTATATAAATATGTACTTGCAAATTACACAAAAAGGTATGTAGTTTGTCAGCCATAAAAGTGAGGGTATAAATTGCCAAGGATACAAAGCTACTGTGCAAAAGATCCCATTCTACATGAACAGGAAGCACCCAGAGTAAAATGGAAAACTTTTTACTACCTTGAGGGAGGCATTTTCCAAGTTCAACTTGTCACATTCCTCTTGAAGCCGTTTCAACTCCTCTTTCAGTGATTCATTCTCCTGCTTCAGGTCAGCTACACGCTTGGCTACTAGCTCCCACTCAGCCTTGCCACAGAAATGATATTACAAATTACATACTATGATGACCAGAAGGCATTATTGATCTTATATCTTCTCCAAATACTCTTTTCCAAACCAATTTTAGTATCCTTTCTAGATAAAAGTACATGACATTAAAACTTTTTGGTGGTAGTTGTTAACATTGTCTGTAACTGTCTAATGTAAATAGTCCTGAGGGACACCAGAAATCACATCAGAAAAGATGTTTGCTGAGGAACAAATAAGTATTTTTATGTTATACCTGCTTTTTCAAGCGGGACCGGCGTGCTGATTCACGATTGGACTGTTTTCTTCTTTGCCTCTTCTGTTCTCTTTCGTCCTTTTTATTGTTAAAGAAAATCATACATCAAATACAAATATAAATAAGATATGGACCCCTCGTAACAGGCTTTCAGACATATTCAAACTAGTTTATATAGTCCTTCAGAGCCGATTAAATATGCAACTAAAACAATACCAGACAAGCTTGCCATGACCTTAAGCATTAAAAAACCATGGGTTATCCAATATTATAGGGTCAGCGACCAGAATATACCAGCTCTGACAACTAAACCGCTCCAACCTGGTAGCAGACCAATACGTACGATGATAGTACTACCTGGGTGTTGGGATCTGCCTGTACCAGGCTGCGTCGAGGAGTGGGGCCCTTCACCGTCATGGTCATAGGAGTGGTAGGAACAGCAGCAATTGCCCAGTAGTCAGGTGTTGTGCCACTAGCAGGTGCAGGAGCAGCATATCCGGAAGGGGGGATGGCCCAGTATGGCGCAATTGCTGGACTCACCACCATTGATTGCTGTTGCTGAGGTGCTGATGCCGGGGTAGAGATGTTAGATTTCTTCCTGCCTCTGCCTCCACCAGTTTCGCTCCCTTTCTGACTTGTGTCTGTGGTAGGGTGATGGTCAAGGAAAAAGATGTTGTGTTATTTATAGTACCAGCAACCATCATATTAGCTACAATTTCATCGTTCCCCTTGAATTTCTGCATGAATGTCCTCAGAACCAGAAACAAATATAATATGCCCCTCTAATTCTTGAAATTCTAGTGATACTTTTTTTCTATAGCAGGACTTTTTCCCCTGCAAAACTAGAATAATCCAATATATCAAGCTTAATTCTTAAAATTAAAGTAATCCTTGTTTCATTAGAATATATTTCTTTCCTTGCAAAACTAGAAGATGTATCGCAAGGAGGTGATTTGAGAGACATTGTCACACATAGGGGAATGTTATACGGGTCATTACTCAATTATGTTGTAAGGTATGGAGGATATTTCTTATTTTGCATGACTTAAATGAGACTTTGCAGGATACTCATTTGATTCTATTACTAAATAAACTTCCAGTATAACTCTATTCCAGTTTTGTCCTCTGTTCAAAATAGATCTGTTCAGCACTTCATTTTTGTTTCCTGACATTGATCATACCGTAGATATTATCCATTATGTCAAAAGTTACATAAGGACATTTAGCATCAACACCAATGTTTAATTCGGTTTTGAGAAAGAAATATTACAAAAATTACAGGCAATTTTGTAATTTGTTGATTCTATATCATGGGAAGAATATATTGTATTTTTTAAACTTGAATGAGAGGACTAGTTGGCATGGAAAACTAAATCTCAATAAATGCTAAATTGATGATGTTCATTTATTATTTTTCAAACCAAACAACTTCAATGATTTAAACAGTAAATCTTAAATCTTAGCGGTTCAAAAAACAGGGAACCACATAGCACTTATTACCGTTTTTTCAATTTATTTTCATAGGCACATGCTAGGTATTTGTGTTAGCTTGCATATGATCGACACATACCTTTCCCTGAGCTCAGATCCTGCAAAGGATGAATTCTTTGAGTTAGCTTTAAGCCGTAACTTCAGTAAGATTTGCAAAAATCATGAATCATAAAATTCAAAAAGGATCTAGCAGTTAGCCTTTAAAAACTTAACATTTCTTCTGCTCAAACAATACCACTATCTATGAAATAGTAACTAATTAAAATTTAAAAATTAAACAATTTAATGGTTCATGTTTATGTGTAATATTTGAAATAAGAAACAAAATATGAATCCAATTATTGTATGACATTGTTAAAAGTAAGGGCAACGTAGGTGCTTTAGTTCAATACTTGGAAATATATGGCTTTTTAACGCAGGTACTCTTGTGCAATAATCGAAAATATACAACTTTTTGGCAGACTGCTATACTTCAAACTCGTAAAATGCATCATGTTAAATCACCATGTTAAGAAATGTGCAAAAGAAAAGTAAATACCTTCTTGGTACTTGAGCTGCTTCCTTCTGAAGAATCATCACTTTCGCTCTCACCACTATTGTAACAAGTAATTAGAAAAACAAAAAAGTATGCTTCAGAGCAGAAACATATTACACCACTTTTTTTAGAAAAACAAACATAGATGACATTGACCCAAGCAAAGAGTACAACAGCAACAAAGCCTTTGTCCCAAACAAGTTGGGGTAGGCTAGAAATGAAACAAAGTCAGAATAATGAAAAATCAATATAGTAGTAATAAAATAAATAGTAAAATAGTAGTAAAAATAGAAGTCACAGTAATAATAATAATAATAATAATAATAATAATAATAATAATAAACTGTTCTATAAATCATAAGTTTAGACTAGCTCCCTACGTCTCTAATCATGGACTAAAGATTTTAGTCTATGTTATACAACTATACCACTAAAACTGTGTATTGCACAAAGCAAATGTAGGATAGAATAAAAGATAAACAAGGCATGCTGCTACTACAATTATCTTATTCTTCTCAGAAACTTAATGTTTACTTCTTATTATCTTATGGCAAAAACACCGGGTACACTAGCCCATCTGGGCCATTCAATTCCTCGATATTTTGAAAAGTGATTTCTTGGAAAATACAACAAAAGTTAAAGTGAATTAATTTTCACCAATCTCGAGGAATTGAACGGCCCATATGAGATAGAGTACCCAGTGTACCCATCTTTTGGAGTACGCAAGTTTTTGCCTTATCTTATTATGTTATACATACAAGACTAAACCCCAACAGGGCTGAAACCCAGTAATCAACAAATTGCTCAATGTGTTTACCGGCAGAACATGCCATGATATAAACATAGGTACCTTTGTGAAGAGGTGCCATTGGAAGAGGATTCTGAATTCTTCTTTCTTTTCAACTTTTTCTCAGATTTACTTTTATTGGACTTTTCCTGCACAACCAAAAGACACATTGCATTATTTGCATTTACAAAGAAAATAAAGTGAGGATCCCTCCCTCGCATGCGCATACACAACATAGTGTAAAGTTAAAAGCTGCTCACTGAAACTTCCATAGTGCCATTTGTAGATTGTGTGGGATAAGGACTATACTGCACAGAGCCCTGATATAAAAAAAACGAAGAAGTAAGTTTACAACAGAAATACATTTCATTAAGTCCAACAAGACAATAACAATTTCACAAATACACAACCAATGCAATAAGTATTTTGTCTGCTATTCTAAAAAAAGAAAGCCGCAGAGACAACTTTCCTCTCCTAGCTTCTTCTAAATTTCCGAGTTATGTCAGTTTCACTCTCATTTGTGTGGAGATAACCAATAAGGAACCTTTTGGAAATCAACAACAACAACAAAGCCTTTTGTCCCAAACAAGTTGGGGTAGGCTAGAAATGAAGTCCATATTGAATTTCATTTCCATAAGATTGGCTGGATTTTTACGTTGGCTCGCCAAGCCTATCACAACCCTCCTCCTTTCCGGGCTTGGGACCGGCTATGTAAAACATAGGTGGAGTTAACCTTTTGGAAATCATTGAAAGTAAAAGCAGAAAACAGGGCTATATAGAACATTTTTCTCATTTTTCTATAGACATTTCCTTTTTGTAAAGTTATATTTGGTCTTGTATTAATTACAGGAAATGTTAATCCTGACATTCAAAACTTGCATGAATGAAAATATGAAATTGTTTTTTTAATGCAATATGCTTTTGTAATGAAAGATGCAGGTAATGAAGATAAACAAGAGAATGTTCAAAAGATTCGAAATTTTCAAGTTCCAATGAAAAAACAGGATATCAAATGCCCACTTGAAAATTGAGAAAAAAACTCTCATGGCAACAGCAAATATCACATCGTAACTCCCTAAATTTCTTCCAAGTACCAAAATCAGTCTAACTTCTCTACCTGATTCTACATAAAAGATCAGGAAAGAGAAGCAGACTTGCAGACTAAGTTCAGAAGAAATGTACAGAAAATATTTTGTGCTTAGTAGTTTGCATAATATTTCTCATTTCACCAGATTTACATGAGAGTTATCATTTACAGTGGTACGTGCAGAACTAATCCTAAAAATTTGAAGGTAAATAATAAACAAATATATAGAATACCGGTTGAACAGATGGATACGGGTATACTCCTCCGTGTGGATACATGACATACGGCGTCCCATAAGGAGCCATCTGGTAAAACAAATAAAATTAAAACTAGTAACAAGAAACCGTGCACAATTTAACAAAATGGTTCAAGTATCAATCAAGAATACCTGCGGGCCCCACATATAAGCAGGGTAGCCTTGAGGGCTGGATGCTACCTGAGGAGGAAAGGCAGGCGCAGCCACATTTGTACCAGCCG
>CAXKVX010001521.1:0-76292 GCA_964058865.1 Eleocharis quinqueflora
AATGATCTAGTAACATAGAGGTCCCTGTAAACCTACAAATAACACCAACACAATCCATAACAAAGATTGCTCCAACATGCAAAGAACTAAAAAAGCAAAACATAAGATAATATTAATTTACCTAAGAGGGAAGCGATGACAACACATGCAACACTTTGTTCAGCCTCTTTCTTACTCTTGCAAATCGAGCCCATAAATGTATTGTTGCCAAATTCAACTTTAGAGACAAACACAGTCGAGGGCCCATTGTCAGGAACTCCGGTGTCATATTTAGGAGAACACATTTTTCCAGTCTTCACACAATATTCGTACAGTATGGTTTTGCACAGTTTGGAATCCTGTAAAAAAAACCATTTTGTAAGACGTAAGTGTTATACTAAAAAATTGAAAAATAGTAATGCAGGTAATTTACAAATTATGTACAATATTGTATAAATTATAAGCAAGAAAACAACAATTTCTCACTAAGACAAGCAGTTTGCATAGAAAAAATAATGATCCTTAAATAGCCAACAGAAGTTATCAGAGTTAGATCTTAACTGAAAAAACTGTGGTACTGAAAAATCGACAACATGTACAACATTGGTTGCAGAAAATATAACCACCACTGAGGATGACTAGTACAAGAATAACATGGTTCTCATCGCCAGTTCAGCACAGCAAAATGGCATGACATAGAAACATCTACCAGGAGGATATATACCTTGAGAAAAGAGGTGGGAATCACACATTGGTGGGGGTCTGATGAGAGAGGCTCTCAAGTGCCAATCTGGAAACAAACTGCTCGGCATCCTTTACGCGTCTGAAGGTTTTGGGTGCCGTGAAAGTGTGACCTGCCACATCAACAGTTACGCGATAGCATGGTGCATGTTGGAAACCTTCATTTTGGAAACGGTACTTTGGTGCATCAAATCCATGTGTCTGAGTATAGGTGAATAGCTTGCCTTTGAACGCATATACTTCTGTTATGAAATATTATAATTAATACAATTGAAAAATTAACAACAATAGTTTAGCTTATGAACGACAAATGACTTGTTGATTTCTTTTATTGAAGGATTGGGGCTGAAAATAGTGCTAATTTTTTTATTATCGGATGAGTGACAATGTCGTTTGGATTATAAATTTGGAATAATGATGAAAGAAATGAATACAATAATGAATATTTTTTAACTTATAATAATATTATAAAATAATGATATGCTAATAATAATAATAATAACAAAATTATTATAAGTACCAACACCAACAATAATAAAGTAAATAATAAAATAAAATAATAATGAAGATGATAATATTAAAAATAATAATATTATAATAAAACAATAACATAATAATAACGACAACAATGATAATATATTAATAATTATTATTATTATGAGTAAACCAATGGTGCTCTTAAGCTCACCAAGAAGGTTGTTGGGCTTAACTAAAATGTCAATAATCGAAATCAAATGATACATCCGATCCGTTGAAATTGATCTACATAACGAGTGATGTGTTTACATATAAAATTTATTAATTTGTTTAATACAAAGTCAGCCAGTCAAAATATTAAAGATTTGTGAATTATTATCAAGCATTCATTTTTTGTTATTTTGATCGCTTGAGTTTGCATTAAATAAAATAAAAAAATTACAAATTTTACATGCAAATGCATCACTCGTTATGTAGATCGATTTCAACGGTTCGTATTTGTTATTTGAATTTGTTTTCATTAACTTTAGTTAATCTCACCAACCTTTTTGGTGAGCTTAAGGGCATCATAGCTTGACCTTTTTATTATAGTTACAATAATAATATCATAAAATAATAATAATAATAATAATAATAGAGCAAGATTATTGATGCTTTGTAAAGTACGTCCTTTGTGATTTTGGGTCGTTGGATTTTTGACCCTTAACAATAAAAATAACTTTGAAAAGAAATTCAACAGTTCAAAATCACAAAGCTTGTGCTTTGCAAAATACAACAACCTTGCTCATAATAATAATAATAATAATAATAATAAATACAACAACAACAAAAATAAATAACAATAATAGTAATATGATGATAAGTAGAATATTAATAAAATAATAATTTCGCTAAACTCCACATGTGCTATTTTGCTAATTCTATTATTTTATTGAGTTAGCAAAATAGCACAAATCCAACACTATACATAATTTGATATTTCTTGTTTGTATCACATTTCGGTTGGGATAACATCACTAACCAAATAATGGTGCTATTCTTGATGATCCAAACACGCCCGAAGTTAGTTGCAACCAAATGGAAAATAATCAAAGAATTAGGGTTTAGAATTGAGGATAAGTTAGTGAAATCTTGATATATTTGAATTGCATGTCGTTTGTTGTAAGTAATGAGGAAGTAGAGAGAGAAGATTTACCAGAGGGTTGGCTGGAAGTAGAAGAGAGAGTAGTCATTGCTCTTCTCTCGGCTCAGTCGTTCTCCCTCTCTCCGAGTCAATTTTTTTTGTAATTTCGGCCTTTCTTTGCCCACTCTCCCTCATCTAAATCAACCGATGAACCTTTAATTATGAAGCAACGTTGGAAGAAGCGCTGAATCGATTAATTGCGAATCAACACTTTCTTTTTTTGTTTTTGGACATTGTATCTAGAGGCAACACTACGCTTTTATAAAATTGCAGTCAACAATTTCTTTTTTTGTGTGTTTTTGGACATTGTATGTATCTGGATGCAACACTACGCTTTTATTTGTTTAACCTATTTATATCGTACTTGATAATATTGTATTTGATAAGATGGTACGAGTAAGAATATTTTATGTTAGATACTCAGGTATGTGTATGGTTGAGATTCATTAACTAAACGAGCAAGAATGCGGATAAAGACTATTTCGTACACGTTATTATATAGAATAAATTATAAAAATATATTAGTAGAAAAATTAGATAAGAGATGAACTATTTGCATTTTAATTTGATTGTTTTGATAAAATAATTTGAGTTGAAATATATTGTATATTTATATTTATGTAGAGATATGTTTGTATTAAATAAATGAGTTTTGATAGTTTTTTATGTAGAGATATTTATGTGAAATGTTTATATTTAGCTTTTTTCCTTAAAACAAAGGAGGTTTTGATAGTTCTTTTATTAAAATTAGAAAAATAATAATTATACAAATATCAGGACTGGACTGGGCTGATAAATAAATAAATAAATAATACCCAACTGGCAATCTGGCATACAATTGGATCTATGGGCTTCATATGCAGAAGTTCTCTTGGGCTGATCTGGGCTGGGCTGGGCTGGGCTGGTATTATGTAATTGCACTTGTTGAATGATTAAATAATAACAGGCTCAAGTCAGTGAATGAAGTAAAGCCTATATATATTTGACGCGTGGCATCCTTCCTCAAATCATTAATAAATGAACCAAGATATTACTTTTCTGCTGTAAAGAGATGCTTACCATTAAATCAACTGACCACACAAATGGATCCCAGTTAATTTCTCAATTTTCATGCCTTCATTTTCTTTTTAGAATTAATATAATAAACGAATAACCATTCTTTCTCAATTTGTACAAATAGTATATAATTGAAGGATTTGAGATTCTTATAGCAGATTGCACAGTTTATGGAGTATGAGCTTAATTATATCTTGGTATCAAGTAGTAAACTAAATAACTGTGGAAAATCTGAATGAATTTTCCCCCTTGCACTTGGTGCTTTTAATCTTGAAGCAGATGAACAGTTTTTAATATATCTGTTCATATGCAGATGTGGATATATCTGGAGAGTGATGCCTGCTTCTCTGTTTGATTTAGTTCAAACTAATTCCATGATCTAGTCTAGCTTATCATTCCATCTAGCTTATTTATTGCCTGTTCTGTAATATATATTAGGTGCTAGCTTCAGGCTTTCTTGTGTGAAGTCATTCGTTAGATATATTTAAATTACTCTGTTTTCTACTTCTCATATAACATACTGTATTGCTATTAGTCGAGGAAATTATTTTTTATTTTTTGGGTAATACAAACTATGATAGATGTGCGAGACTTAAAAGTGAATCTGCCAAATTAATAGTCCTTGCGGCCATGTATCACATGCTTCTCACTTATTTTTGTGTGTGTATTCTAGCCTTTCTTGGTTTGATGATTGCCATATCTCAGGCATGAGTGCTTATATGATTATTTATACCATTGAATCTAAGTAATTAAAGCAGAGAACCACACAAAACAATTAGCATGCGTCAACTTATCTTTTAATTAATGCGTTTTTTTTCACTAAGGGAAAAAAAACTCTTCCACAAAGGGTATTTTGAGACTTATATATCGGTTATCTTCCGTTGTAAATACGGATGTTGCAAAAGGTAAGTTAAAATCTGTCGTAGCGATAGAATGCGCACTCCGATTTTTCTTCAGCCAATCTACACCACTTCTTATTATTTAATACATGGTACATGGTGTGAAAGATTTAATATTTTTTTACTCGCTAGCGTCTTTATGACTTGATATGACTTGATATCCGGTGTAATATAAGTCAGCGCCCTTCCCCGCTCTCACGCTTTTCGTCTCTTGGAATTTCATGATGAGATGGAGGCGGCACTTTTTTTTGGAAAAACATGGTAGGTCGCCCCAAACGCTCGTGGTTTGTCTAGGTAGACTTGGGTGCACGCAGTCGTTCAGGGTTTTATTTGTTTTTAACCAATGATGTTCCGGATTCTTTGTCCTGGTTAGGTGCAAGTCTCTGCCATTATTTACATGAGGGATTATCTTAGCCCTCAATACCTATGAATCTTGAGCAATGTGGAGCTCGCTGAATGACATAAAATAATATCTTTTAAAGTGACTTAATTTGGAAACAACATCTTGATTATTGAGTCAATTTGAAGTATTACCAACTAAGATTTGATTTCATCTTTGCTCCAATCCCTTTTATTTTTAGCTTTCAAAACATGCTTCATTTAATGGAAACATGTTATTTGTGATATTTTGTTCTTTTGAGAGAGAAGGGTCATTTGTGGACTTTCAAGCACTCTTCTCATATTATTCTATCTCAATAATGTCATTTATGGACCTTATGTAATTTTGTCATCTTATATCATTTATGTAATTTTATTATCTTATGTCATTTATGGACATTTATGTAATTTTGTCATCTTATGTCATTTATGAACCTTTTGTTATTTTGTGTCATTTATGAACTTTTTGTTATTTTGTTATTGTTGTAATTTATGGATATTTTGTTAGTTTGTGTCATTTATGGACATTTATGTGCTTCTGTTATGTCATTTATGGACATTTATATACTTTTATTATTTTATGTCATTTTTTATCTTTAGAAAATGTCATTTATGAACTTTTTATTAATTTTATATATTTTTAAACCATTTTTTGTGTTCGTTTATGAAAAGAAATGCCATTTGTGGACATTAAAATATTCACACATTCTAAAGAATTTATCATTTTATGGACTTTTTGAATGTTTTTATGCTTTATGTCATTTTTGGACATTTAAAATATCTTTTGAGTA
Organism: Eleocharis quinqueflora; assembly: GCA_964058865.1. Classification (NCBI taxonomy): domain Eukaryota; kingdom Viridiplantae; phylum Streptophyta; class Magnoliopsida; order Poales; family Cyperaceae; genus Eleocharis; species Eleocharis quinqueflora. The sequence goes on from CAXKVX010001521.1 coordinate 5,505, forward strand.
TATTATTATTTTTATGTCATTTTTGGATTTTGAAAATTTTATCATTTCATATTATTTTTTTGTTTTTACGCACTTTTATTTATTTATTTCCTATTTAAATGAGGAAACATATTCTTTTGAAGAAAATATGATTTTTTATGCATTTTCAATTTATTTGTATTTTAAAATATCTTTATACCTTTATTTGCATTAAAGGGATTTTTATTTGAAAACATTCCTATATGCATAAGAGGAATATCATGCTCTTCATTTAATAGATAATAGATTTTTGTTTCCTTAAAAAGAAAGATATTTTATTTTATTTTGATGCATAATGAATTTATGATGCATATGATTTAGAAGGATAATATTTCTATTTGAAGGAAATATTCCTTTATTTTAAAGAAACTTTTTATATTTATTTCATGAATCTCTATATTTTTAAATGCCTATGAAGTATTTGATGCACAAAAGAGATTTTTGGAATTTTATTTGGAATAGTTGATTTATTTAAAAATATATCTTTTTAATATTTGATTTTAGACTTTTAATAGTCTTTAATATATTTTAAAATTGCAAAAAATTACAAAAAGACTTTTATATTGTATTTTATGAATTTTGGATGCAGAGATATATTTTTATGTATTTTTATTCGAGGTTTACTTATTTTATTTATTTATTAAAAATAAAGAAAAATGATGTTTATTTGATTTTCAATTTCATGAACAAATAACATGCTCAAAACATATCAAAATATTATATAGAAATGTAGTGAATGAAAAATTTACATATTATTTCAGAATTTTTGGACTTCATTTGCTATTTTTACAAAAACGTACAAGTTTTTATATAGAGAGAATTAATTTGGTCAATTGGATTTGATCAAGGCATTTGAATTTGGGCCCTTGGATCACTCAACAGACAGTTCCCTCTCTTTCTTCTCCTTTCCTCTTCTCGACTTCGACCGAGGTTGATCTTGGTGTCAAGGGAGCTTGGATTGATGGTACCTTGAATCGAACACCTCTTTGGCATCGTCTTGGTGAGAGGAGTTGAATGGGCCCACTATCGGTGGCTGGGGGCCATTGGAGGTGGCTAAGCTCCACCACCATCTCGATGTCACACTGTTTGGTTCAATTTCAAATTTTTGTGATTTGCAAATGGTTTTAAGGCTTAAATTTGATTTAATTATGCAGAATCATGTTTATGATGATTTTGAGCGTCATTTTATTTGCATTTCAAGTTTGAACGATTTGAGTCGAATTTTGGGTTGATTTGGTCTCAAACAGTCACAAACTAATTCAATTTGAGATTTCAAAGGCTCAATTCAATTTCTATTGGTCCAAACACCACCCATGATCTTTGAATAGCATCAGGCAATCACCAATTTGGCCTAATTTGGTTTAATTTTGATTTTAAAAGAGCACAGTTCACAATTTGGGTAAACATCAACCTTTTTATTTATTTTTTTAATTTGAAGGGCTCAATTCAAGTCCTATTGATGCAAATATCATTTAAGGATATCATAGGCATCAGGCAAGCTTTGATTTGAATTTGCTTTGAAATGGCTCAATTCACTGTTAGAGGGCATTTCAGGCCAAACAAACAGTATTTAGCCCTATTTTGAATTTCAAATGGGATCAGTTCAAATTTATTTAATGCAGCAAGCATCCACAAGCATTTCAGAACACATTTCAAACATTCATTTGATTAGCCACAATTTAGAATTGAATTTGGTACAATTCAAGAGCAATTTTGATTAGTTTTGAGTTTGATTAGAGCTTTCATGGCTAATCAGACCTCAAACCATCAAGCAAGCATGCAATTAAGTTTATAAGTATCAAACAATCATGACAATTCAATTTCAAAGCTTGATCAATCAAGATTTTTTTGAATTTGGTAACATAAAGATGAAACTCATTAAAAATAATTAGTTATAGATGTTGGAGCTTGATTAACTCTTATATTTTTTAAATTTGAAGTACGTAATTATCTCTATTAAAAATAGCAAAAAATGAGATAATAATTAGAATTATGTCGGAAAGAGGTCTATTTAAATCTTCTGTGGAAATAAAGCATGATTTATATGTAAAGGGTCAGTCAATACTGTACAGTTTGCGAAGAGTGGGGGACGGGAGCTGAGAACAAAAGTCTGGGAATTTAAAAAAAATCTCTTTTTTATTTGGAACTAAATGATGATAATGACAAAATTACAACTAGAGCTACAGTATTAATGACATTAGACAATAAGTGATTTTGTAGTGATATTATGTCAAATTGATTGTTATAGAGTGGCATTTCGAAAATTATTCCTTCAAAAAATTATGAATTCAAGTTTTTCTAACATAAAGATGAAACTCATTAAAATTAATTAGTTATAGATGTAGTAGCTTGATTAACTCTTATATTCCAAAAAAAAAACCAAACAGTTCGGAATTTGAAGTACGTAATTATCTCGTATTAAAAATAGCAAAAAATGAGATAATAATTAGAATTATGTCGGAAAGAGGTCGATTTAAATCTTGTGTGGAAATAAAGCATGATTTATATGTAAAGGGTCAGTTGATACTGTACAGTTTGCGAGCTACACAGATAAGTACACAGTTGTAGATAAAGGAAATCATAACACTTTTAACTCTGTCAAGCTCCGATATTCCATCTTTTTCCTTTTATGGGAGTTGAAAATAGAAAACAACTCAAAAACAAAAAGCAGCTCAATATCATAATCGCCCTTTTTCGTGGCGAAAGTATTTTGGCGAAGACTGAGATACCAGGTACTGCACAGGATTGTCCATTTGATTCGTTTTATTTATTTATTTTATATCAGTTTTGTAAGTACAGCCATGTGATAGACGACAAAGGTCTAACCTTTACCATTTCGGTGCTTTTTTTCACCATTAATTTATTCTCTGTCGGTATGGTGGGTCGCACTTCTGTGCTCTCGTGTATATCTGTGTTTTCTTTACTTTCATATGGTTTTTTTATACCAACTACAATTCAATTCACCCCACCATTCAATTGGAGGAAATGGGTTCTCGATTACATTTCTGAGAGCAACATGTGGTTGTCTCAGTAGTCAGTCCTAGTACTTGATATTTCTCCATCTTGTTGGATCTCTCTAGAGGTTTGTCTGTTTTTTCTTCTTTTCTTTAACTTTTTCTAGTGTCGAATAAAGGTTAAATTAACTTTAGTTTTGTTGGTTCACATTATGATCTAGAAAGATGTCATTTTTGGGTTTCATCAATCTTTTGCTTGCCCATCTTTGCATTTTGCTTAGTTGTTAATTTTCTTTTTGTAGTGCTCATAATTATTACATGTTTTGTGCATTACTTGATAGTTTCCCTTATTCGACGGGATTCTGGAGAGAAAAAAAACAAAAGATAGCTGCCCCTCTTTGCGTGTCTTGCTCCGTTCAAATCGTCAGCAAATTTTACTATTTAAGTGGCGATTAATTAGCTCCGTTGTAGGACTCGGTTTGGTTAATTTATTTATTTCTATTTATAAATTTATATGAGTTGGAACAACTGAGAAACTTTTCTATTATGTTCACTGATTATCTCTACTGTTATCCGGAGACTACAGTAATAAGCATTTATGGTTTCTTTACAAATTTCATGCGATCCACACCCCTTTTTCTCTTAAAAAAATCTGAAGCATTAACTGCCACATGAAGTCACACTTGCATCCACTTGTGTTTCTAGACTCAAGGTTTCAGATCTTGAAAAACACGTTACTCTCTTCTATTTAACTCACTTCTCTCTCTTTTTCATTAATTTTCAGGTAAAATGGCGAAAGATTACCCAAATTCGCCAAAAACACACCAAGTGCTTGAATCCAAGAAGCATCGGATAACATACATTCTAGCTGTATCAGGTCTCTGTCTAATTTTCTATATACTGGGTGCATGGCAAAACACCACCCTGCCGAAGACGGATCCAACCCAAACCATTTCAAAAGTTGAGTGTGAATCCAAACCTCAAAACACCAAGTCTGCCACCAACAAAGCAGTACCGTCGTTCTCGTCTTCTGGAGTAGCCCTAGATTTCGAGGCGCATCACCAGCTAAACATAACTGAAACTGCAGGCTCAATCGAGAAATTCCCGGCATGTGCTGTGAATTTTAGCGAGTACACCCCTTGCCAAGACCGGACCAGGGGTCGCCGGTTTGAGAGAGCCATGCTTGCATACCGGGAACGGCACTGTCCTGGTAAGGATGAAATGATAAAGTGCTTGATACCGGCACCTCCAAACTATAAGACTCCATTTAAGTGGCCTCAGTGCAGAGATTATGCCTGGTATGATAACATACCACACAAGGAGTTGAGTATAGAGAAGGCAGTACAAAATTGGATCCAGGTCGAAGGGGACCGGTTCAGGTTTCCAGGTGGTGGGACCATGTTCCCGCGTGGGGCTGATGCATATATTGATGACATGAATGAGCTTATACCATTGACTGATGGTAGTATTAGAACTGCAGTTGATACTGGTTGCGGGGTAAGTTTTATCTAAAATTTCCCCTTCTATTTACGTCCAAAATCCTAGTGGTTATATGCTGCTTTTAGATTTTTAGCTATTTGCTTGTATTCTGTGCAATAGGTCTTTTTGCGTTAGGGGGGTATACACATCAAAGAGAATATAGTTGCAATAAAATATAAGGGTATTGATGACAATATCTTTCAATTTATTAGGCAAATTTTGTATTCTAATTACCTTTGTATGAATATTATATATAGGTTGCTAGTTGGGGAGCTTATCTACTGAAAAGAAATGTTGTAACAATGTCATTTGCACCAAGAGACACACATGAGGCACAAGTGCAGTTTGCACTGGAGAGAGGTGTACCAGCGATGATCGGTATAATGGCAACACAGCGTTTGCCGTACCCAGCTCGGGCTTTTGATCTTGCTCACTGCTCGAGGTGTCTAATTCCTTGGTTCAAATTTGGTATGACAACCTTTCTTATTCAATGTAGTTTATTTTCACACATGTTACCTGCTAGTTCATATCATATTATTTTGGTTCAATTATTGAACAAAACCAAGATCAGGACCAATTTGAAATATTGGGTATGTAATATTCAGTCGAGCATGGCTTTTTCTATTCAATCGGCTATCTGAATGTATGAAATTCCGGATCGTCATAATACCGCCATAGTAGTACCAAACAAGATTAAAGGCTCAGACAGCTAAATTCTGTCTCAAGTTATTGCCACACCCAACTATTAATAAAACAATACTTGGTTAACCCTTATCAATTTACCTTGTCAAAACAGATGGATTGTACCTGATTGAGGTAGACAGGATCCTTCGGCCAGGAGGATACTGGGTGTTGTCGGGCCCACCAATCCACTGGAAGAAGTATTATGAGGGATGGGAGAGGACAAAGGAGGATTTGAAGGAGGAGCAGGATAGCATAGAGGACGTTGCAAAGCGGCTTTGCTGGAAAAAGGTGGTCGAGAAGGGGGATCTTGCTGTGTGGCAAAAGCCAATGAACCACATGGAGTGCATCAACAACCATAAGACCATCAAGACTCCACATATTTGCAAGAGTGATAATGCAGATGCTGCTTGGTATGTATGCTAGTTTTTAATGCTGGAATCTTTTTCATATTTCAATTAAATTGTTTCGTTTTGTTGATAATGAAGTTGAAAAGAACCTATCTGCTAATTTTTTTTTGTTGCTAGGAAAGTGATGCAAAATTTATTACCTGAACCATTTTAATTAATACAATTATGTGTACTAACAGGTACACCAAGATGGAAGCATGCATCACCCCATTACCAGAAGTAAATGATGAAGAGGAGGTAGCTGGAGGCACAGTTACCAAATGGCCCGAACGGGCCTTTGCTGTGCCACCAAGAATCTCTCGTGGGACTATCCCTGGCATAGACTCGAAGAAATTCGAAGAAGACAACAAAATGTGGATCGAGCGCATAGCCCACTACAAGAAGATGATACCACCTCTGCCTCAAGGCCGGTACCGCAACATCATGGACATGAATGCAAATATTGGTGGCTTTGCTGCAGCTGTAGACAAATTCAATGTTTGGGTTATGAACGTGGTCCCTGCGCACTCAGACAAGAACACACTAGGCGTCATTTATGAGAGAGGGTTCATCGGCACATATCAGGATTGGTGTGAGGCATTTTCGACATACCCGAGAACCTATGACTTGATTCACGCTGATAATGTTTTCAGCATTTATCAAGACAGGTATAACGAAAAATATTATTAAATTCACAAGCTTACCTTGTAGAGTCCTAGGTCTGGTGTATGATTAAAAGCTAGTATATGGCACACAACTTTGATTTACCACTTATCAGATCTGAGAAGTTATATTAGCTGAAACATATACAATCTTAGAAATACGACTTTTATGGCAATCCTTCTTTGGGCCGGGAGCATACTCTAATTTCAAATTCATGCAGGTGCGACATAAGCTACATATTGTTGGAGATGGATAGGATATTGCGTCCCGAAGGAACAGTTGTAATTCGTGACACAGTCGATGTCTTAACAAAAGTTCAGGCAATAACAAACGGGATAAGGTGGAAGAGCCAGATCATGGACCATGAGTCAGGCCCGTTCAACCCGGAGAAAATTCTGGTTGCAGTCAAGTCTTATTGGACTGCGGAAGCCTCTACCAAGCACTAATAGTAACATATGCCCACTAAAATTTTGTTTTCCCTCTTTTCCTTTTTAGGTATAATATGTTGTTTATGTAAGTGTTAGTTTCTTGATCCAAACTTTTTCTTATATTTAATGGTGCTACAAATTCGCAAGGTTTCGCTTTTGTTATTTCAGTGGTGAATGGCACATCATCTGAATACATCACACACAGATGAGGCCACCTGAATCCGCGTAGTGTTAGGGTTTGTCTAACTTGGTATTCTGATGGCAGGGATGGGGGTACTTATTCCGGGTTGATGTGTTGCTACTTGCTAATGCTGTACTGATACAGAAACATTGTATTATTCTTTTACTAATTACGTTTGTTGAATCTTTGGATTCCAGGAAATGGTTTTTAGTGCCAGAATGTGTCATATCGGTTTCAGGTGGATCCAGCTATTATTCTAATTGTAATTTATATTTATTAATGCATAATTGTAATTTTTGGATGAATATCTCGGTTTTATCCGGATCCAGCTATTATTCTAATTAGGAAACGCAGGAAGGTAGTCTTTTTTGTGCGCTAAATGATATATAATCTTGCATTAAAAACATGTATGTATCATGTATATTTGATAAAATTACAATTATGCATTAATAAATGAGCATGGCTAAAATAATATGCATAGTACACCACATAACGTACTATGCGTCCATTTGTATTTAATTTGGTCATTAAATTGATATTTAAGTTGCTCAATAAATTCTTCATATCAAAATCTTGTAGGAAATAAAATTTCGTGATTTTTAGAGCTTTCTTGTTATTTTTTAAATATTTTTTAAAAACAGCTCAGAAATAACACTTTTGTAGTATTAAATCTGGACTGTTTTTAAAAAATATTTCAAAAATAGTTAGAAAACTCTAAAAATCACGAAATTTGATTTCCTACAATATTTTCATATGAAAAATTTATTGAGCAACTTGAATCTCAATTTAATGACCTATATCTATATGCATAGTACAAAATGAGATGTACTATGCATATTATTTTAGTCATGCTCTTAATAAATAGTTATTATATATATATATATATTTTTTAGAATTATTAAAGAATTACAAGTAATGTCATGTAACAAGGTAGTAAAAACAGTTAACATATGTTGCATAAATATAAATATTTTAAAAACTTTTTTTGAATAGTCATATGTGATGTGTATTTGTTTCCATCAATCTAGACTCCCAAGCAATTAGGCGCTCTTATTCCTCGTCAACATCTATCATATAAATTTGACTTCAGTTACAATTAGTTACAATTATGCCGTAATAAATATTTAATATAATTTTGTTCAGTTTTGAAAGAAAAAAATGTCATGTGATATTAACAATGGTTCAAATTTCTTTGCATAAATATTAGACAAAAACTTAGGGACTTCAAAATATGAGTACACTGGATACTCTAGTTCATCTGGATCGTCCAATTCATCGGGATTGATGAAAGTTGATTCACTTTAATTTTTGTTGTGTTTTTCAAGAAATCACTTTTCATCAATCTCGATGAATTGAATGATCCAGATAGACTAGAGCATCCAGTGCATCCATCTTTTGAAGTTTCCAATTTTTTGCCTAAATATTAATATTCCAAAAAAACTCTGGAATATTAAGTTAAGAGAGCATCGTCATTTGCAGAGGGGTCTTTGTCAATCTTCAATCTGTTTTTCCTTTCCTGACCTTTTAACCGTTGAAAATTCAAAATCCTTGAAAAGAAGAACCTGCATTGCAAAAATTAATTGATAAATTAACATACTGCCTCTTGATTTCATTATTAAGAATAAATATTCGTATTATTATAAAAGAAAATATTATGTTATATTTGTTACTACTAAAATTGGATCTTTTCGTGTCAAAAAATTATTTTAATTAAAATTTTGTTGCTTTTTGAAATCAGATGGCCATCCCAAACATAAAGTTCTCATACAGCCCAAAACCAGAAACAATAAAGTAAACTTCCATATAATACAAGTACTATGATGTGACATCCTGACTTACAAAAATTGGATTTTGATTTATTCATGGGGTTCAACATGATCCATCCTTAGCCCAACAAAGAAGCCATCCAATCTGACAATATAAATCAATCTGGCAGACAAAAAGATAAATCGGAACACAATTACAATGTTGTGACTATATATGGATGCGAGATCAGAACATACCTTCTTACTCAAAAATTGAAATCGTACTAGACCTGGATCTTATATGATTCAAAATCTAACAGAATTGTCCTACTTGTTTGCCACATATACTCTTAAATTTCTCCTGTCTGGTCTTCAATTCAGAAAAAGGCATGTTACAAAATCGCAATCTGAAATTTCCTTCTGAACAGTGTAAAGCAATCTCGCTTTTTACGAAAAAATTACTATTATAAATCATTACGATAAATATTACTATTATAATTTATAAATCGTAAAATCTGTTAAGTAGCTCTTCACATTACCCAATGGTACTTATTGTTATTTTGAACAAGGGATAAAGGTCTAAAACGATTGCGGAAGCGTTAAATAATTTCAAATATAATTTTCAGATCTTAATCATCTAGTTAAGTCAAGTAAGCAAGTAATGATGTAATTTTAAACAATTCAAGCAAGAGTAAAGAGAGTAACAACAAGAGAGCAAGAGAACACGCTATGTAACGTGGTTCAGCCTACAAACGAACTAGACCTACTCCACGGGACTACCGGATCCAAAATATCTTCCGAAACCGATTTCACTAAAACCATTTTTTACAAGGGAGCCTATCCAAAAGGCTCCAAACCTTTGCAAGGGGCTACACCTCTCTACAAAGGTAAATGGTCTTGATTGACAACACAATTCAAGACAAGAATGAACTACTTGACAACACAATATAGTTCACCAAACAAAGACAACTAAGAGTTATCACGAAACTACAATTAGAGAATAACTATCCTAAACACTCTCTAAGGTTTGGATGTTGGAAGGAGAAGGCTTCAGTGCTCTTTCTGGTGCTCAATTTGAGTGCTTATAAACTTGGGAAATGCTTTCTTGTTCTGATGGAACGTAGGTACCAATGTTATATAGCCATAGCACTTCTTGGACTTCTTGAAATATTGATCAAGGTTGCAAAAATGGGCAACTCGTTGTGACGGGTTGACACCTTTGCAGTTTTGCCCTTGTCTGCGTCTCTGGCTGACTTTTGCGTCCAATTCATCAGGAACCCGTTGTGACAGGTAAGGAAACGAATATGATGGGTTGGCAACCCATTTGTCAAGGGTGTGCTTGCATTACTGCAATGCAAGCCTCTATCAATTCCTTCTTCTGCACTGACTTTTGAACTCTTCTTCTTGAGAACCCATTGTAACATCATGCACACCCGTTGTGACGGGTTGGGGACCCGTTATGACGGGTTCTGTTGTGTTACTGTAAAGCAAGCCCCTGTGAGGTTCTATTTTTCTTGCTCTTGATGTCAACATATTCCTCTCGACTTGTACATGCTTCATGAAGCCTTTGCAATACTTAGATTTATATGTATAAACCTGCAACTCACCAACAATCAATTGTGCAAGGTTAGTACTGATTTGTTTTGCAAATTGTGAAACTGAAGAAGAGTTTAATCTAACAAACTCCCCATTTTGATAATTTGTAAAATCATATGCGTGTGCATATCAAAATCATGCACTACATTACATTTCTCCCTCTTTTGGCAAAGTTTGGCAAAATGCTCAATTCAAATTTGATTTCTCCTCCTAAATATAAGCATGTAATATCAAATACAAGTCAAGATAATCAAGACCCCCTCAATATAATCATGAGTTCAAATTTGACAGTTAAGCATAGTAATTCTATTATATGCTCCCCTTAATTCAATAAGCAATTATATTATGACAATAAAAGAACATAACCATAAAATGAGAAGCATCAAGTAAGAAAATATGCAAGTAAATTTCTCAAATCATCGAAAAAGCAATTGCATACAAAACATAACATGAGGTTTTAAAACATAAAATTACACATATTCAAGTTTCATTGGAGCATTGCGAAATTCTAAAATTTCTACCCTAAGCATTTTTATTCTTCCTCACTACTCTCATTTTCATCATCATCCGAGTTGACTTGAGTGACCTCCCCATTCCCTGCTTCCCCGGGTGCTTGAGCTTCGACTCCGATCGGGTCTAACTGTTAGTGTTGGTGTCCTAGACCCATATCATATGCTTGATTGTTTAATTTATTAGTGGATGATTTATATCATTTTGTTTCTTGAGTTATTATATTTCGTGGATCATTTGGGTTGACGACCTGAATTCACGAATGAAATAAATACGATTACTATTAAAAGTCTATGATATTAATAATTAGCAAGGAACACTTATTGACCGTTATAAGATCAGTGTGTCGGATTAGATGATGATCACATTCTGAAAGTTTTGATGCTTCGAAAGCAAGGAATAAAACAAAATTTTATTCATCTCAAAACAAATGATCTAGCTATTATAAGTGTAAAGATAATATTTATTTGCCTAAATAATTAGGAAATAATATTATACCTTATGATTTGATCTCCAAATCAAATCGAGTAGGATTGTCTAGTTTAACAACTTCTTATTTCCTATGCCTTGTTTCAATGGTTGTGCTTAGCTCGTCAACTGTCGAGCCTCCTTAGGTATCCACCGAAAGATTAAAGAAACACTTGTATCTCTAAGGCTAGTAAGAGAACAACAAGTGGAGCTTTAATTCTAGTTTCAAAACCTTCTTCAAAATTTCAGAAATCTTAATGAATTTTTTGTCTCAACACATGAGAGAAAAATTGGAAGAGAGAGAGAGAGAGCGAAATTTCAGTCAAGAAGTTAAAAGCTGAATTTCTGACCTTTCAGTATTAAATCTGTCATTACTCTTTATAGGTAACTCCAAACGACTTGAAATTTGAATCGTTGGATTCTAGACTCAAAGGGCTTTAATTTTCATTGTCATACGTTCAAAATGGTTGAGGTTTGTCATTTCAAAATCCTGTTTAAAGTTACCTCAAAAAATTGTTCCGAAATTTCTCTCCTCTTTAATGGAAATTGATTAGGTTTAATGATATACTTCAATATTATATCATCATTAATCAATTCTACCCAGAAAGTTATTGCCCATATTTGGACTTTGAGATTAAACACATTAATCGTATTAATAATTAATTAAGTCCACAATCCCATATATTAAAAGACTAACATATAAATTAATATCCAATGTTAATTTATATGCATCTCTCATGTGTCAAAAGGCATTTAAAATATGTCACACATACTTTAAATATTACTAGAACTATTTTACAAAATTTTCTTTTAATCTTTCATATGATGTGACCATATGGGATTCCATCATTATGGCAATGAAACTAAATATTTTAATTTCATAAATCAATGATACAACTAGCCATGGTATATTGATTACCAAATGATGTAGATGAAAAAGCACAATGCAAAATCATGATCCTGTAATATTAAAATATTATTGTGTCAATTCCTTGTCTCATGATATCAAAATAATTGCACGGTAAGAATGTGTCATCCTTGCTAATTATTCTTTCTTGATTTTCTAAAGTTTAATTATAATATGATTAACATATAATCATATTTCATGCACATAATACAAACTTTATCAAGGAGCCCAGAGATATCATCATCTATATTATATATAGAGGACAATGATATCTTGATGCCTATAGTTCCTCCGCACAAGTTATACACATTGCAGCAACTATATAACTCATAGTTAAAGTGAGCGTTGGACAGTACCAACGATGTATATTTCTCATGTAGGAAATATAAACATCTCAACTCTAGAATTCATGACACAAATGAAATATCAATGACACGTAACATAATCCACATGATATTTCATTTTTGGGTCTGTCTAGTGCTATACATCCCAAACTATACACCTGTGTGATTAGCATTGACAACTCTTTGTCATATGATCTGTAGAATATGATCATCATCTAATCCGACACACTGATCTTATATTGGTCAATTCGTGTTCCTTGCTAATTACCAAGATCAAAGACTTTTAAGAGTAATTATATTTATTTCATTGGTGGGATTCTATAATCCAGGTCATGAACCCAGATAATCCACAAAATATAATAACTCAAGGAACAAAATGATATAATCATTCACTAATAAACTAAATAATCAAACATATGATTTGGATCTAGGACACCAACACTAACACATTCTACAGAGCATATCACAAGGAGTTGTCAATGCTAATCACACAGGTGTATACATGAGATGTATAGCACTAGACATACCCCAAATGAAGTATCACATGGATTGTGTTACGTGTCACTGATATTTCATTTGTGTCTTACATTCTAAGGTTGAGATGTTTATATTTCCTACATGAGATATGCATATGGCTGGTACTGTTCAACGCTCGCCATAACAGGGAGTTATACAGCATTTATTGCAATGTATATGGCTTGTGCGGAGGAATTGTACGCATCAAGATACCATTGCCCACTATATGTAATATAAATGATGATATCTCTACCCCCTTGATAAAGTTTGTATTATGTGCATGCAATATGATTATGTGATAATCATATCATAATTAAACTTAAGAGAATTAAGAAATAATAATTAGCAAAGGATGACATATTCCTACCTTGCGATTATTTGGATATCATGTGGCAAGAAATTGACACAATAACATTTGTGTTAGATTAAATTCTTCTTTGGTTTGACAATTTGCAAAAAAACTCAATACTAACTTTGCACAATTGAGTTTGGGTGAGTTGCATGTTTATACAGGTACATATTGATGTTGAAAAAGCTCAAATATGCATGTACAAGTCAAGATGATCACATAGACATCAAGAGCAAGTGAATCGGACAAAGGTAGAGCCATGGCAGTGTCTTGCGTTACAGTAACTCACGAGAACCGATCACAAAGGGTTCCCAACTTATCATAACGGATGACCTACCCGTCACAACGGGTTACCAATCCGTTGTAACAGAACGAAGAGGAGAAGAGCCAAAAGACAAGTTCAGAAGGACATATGACAACGCCTTGTGTTACCATAACGCATGCCACACCCGTCACAATGGGTTGCCAACCCGTCATAACGGGTTCCTCATCCGTCACAATGGGTAACTATCCAGAAGGGCCTAGAAGTTAGCCAGATATGCATTAAAGGGCAAAATGGAAAATGAGTCAACCTATTACAACATGTTATGTAATGGATTAGGGAATTATGCAACACAAGACATCCTGTTCAAGATTTCAAGACTCCAAGATGTGCCCAATCTATATATACCTTGGGGATACGATCAGAAGCATCAAAAAAGCCCTCCCCAAGTTTACAAGCATCCAATTGAGCACCAGAAAGAGCACAAGAGTCTTCTTCTTCTTCAGCATCCACACCTTGAGAGTATATAGGATAGATAATTCTCTAATTGTCAATCCGAGAGAACACTTAGTTGATTGTTTTAGTTTGGTGAACTACATTGTGTTGTCAAATAGTTCATCCATGTCCTTGATTGTGTTGTCAATCAGATAATTTGGCCTTTGTAGAGCGATGTAGCCTCTTGCAAAGGGTTAGGAACCTAAGATAGGTTGTCTTGTTGATAGAAATCTAAGATAGGTTGTCTTGTTGATAGAAACCAAAGATAGGTTCCGCAATTGTAAAAACACTTGTGATCTAGTGGAATCGGTCCCGCAAGGTATTTTTGAATCTGGTGTCACCTGAATGTAGGCCTAGTTTGTTTGTAGGCCGAACCGCAATACATAGCGTGTTCGCTTGCTCTCTTGCTTTTTACTCTCTATTTTTACTATCTTTGCACATTATTGTTTGAATTACTCAATTGCTATTAGTACTTTCTTGATTGTGATTTTATCTAGGTGATTAAAGTCCAAAAGTTTGAATTGAAATTGATAAAATGCTTTCGCATTTTGCATTTGACCTTATGATCTCGAAATAACAATTGATATCAGAGCTTAAAGTTTCATACCTAGCTAATTTGACCAACATGAGTATGGTTGAGCCCCCAAAGCTTATGTGAAATGGTAAGTTTCAATCTTTGAAAAAGGCAATACAAGAATACTTAGAAGGAAATGATCTTTTATACACTCTTGACAAAGAAACCTTTTATGCCACTAAAGATTCACCATCTAGGACTCTAGACAATAGTTATGCTTTTTACATATTGATTTATTGAATTTTGTACAAGAGTCTATTTTTGAATTCTTATTGATTCTAACCTTGCATATGAAATATGGCATATTCTTGATAATGCATTTAGCAATGATGCTAGTTCTAACAAGAGTGATCTAAGTATAATGATTCATAAAGATGAAGCTACAATCATCTTGGAGAAAGTGAAGGACCTCATTGCAAAATGATTGGAGCAAAGATGAAATCAAATCTTAGTTAGTAATACTTCAAATTGGCTTAATAATCAAGACGTCGCTCGTAAATTAAGTCACTTTAAAAAGATGTCATTCAGTGTGTCCTACATTACTCGAGAATCATAGGTACTGAGGTCTAAGATAATCCCTCATATTAATAATGGCAAGGGCTTGCACCTGACCAGGACATCGAACCCCAGAACCTCATTGGTTAAAATTAAATAAAACTCCGAACGACTGCATGCACCCAAGTCTATCTAGACAAAATACGAGCGTTTGGGGCGACATGTCCTCTTTTTACAACAAAATGCCTCCTCCCTCTTCATCATTCAAAGGAAATTGCAAGAGCAAGCTGAGCTTGAGGAAGGGCGATGACAAGCACACGTGCCCTACAATAAATACTGGTAATACTTGGAGACCCAACGCCTTTTATACTAGTGAAAATGTGTCTTGAAAAGATACCGTAATTAATACCAAATATTCATTGGAATATTTGATGATATATTTGTTGGGTTACGAACAGTTCAAAACCCGTCAATTGGCCTAAGCAGCGAAAAGACCGTAAAACAAAAATTTTACGTCTAACTTAAGCCGGAGATTAAGCGGGGTATGTCGGATAAACCACAGAGGGTGTCCACCTCCCGTTTATCACTAACATCAAAACCCTACTTAATCCCTAAACAGATCTACTCCTTAACTGAATTCTAAAACTTTAATCTACTTACAAATTAAATAGATTAATATAAGATTAATACCTTGATCCAAATTCGAATTGGACCGCAGAAGACTCGGAAGACCGAATCACAGACGCTCTTCTCCCCGGAGTATCAGACGTCTGATACCTCTACCAGATGTCCACCAGGACGACCAGAGAGCGGCTTACTTCTTCTGCCAGAAATACCGAAAGCCGCGATATCCCGCAAAAACACTATTCACCGAGATACGGACTAAATAAAATATCTTCGTGAATCGCAGTTATCCAAAATATGGAATACCGCTCTAACACAAAAATACTATTTTCCGAATCCCGTAAACAACCGTATACGAGAAAGAGAGAGTATATTTATCGATACGAATCCAAGTTAACGAGTCCGAGTCAATTTTGGGTGCTTCTTTCTCTCTCCCCCTACCCCTATATTTATAGGAAAATGAGGAGGTTACATTTTTACAAATAAACCCTTGGAAAAAATGAATTTCCAAAAATACCCTTAAGGATAAGCATGATGACATGGAATTTTTTTTATTAAAAATTCCTTTATCCAAACATGCCAACCTTAATATATTTTTTATTTTTATTTTTTTTATATTTATTTATTTATTTTTAATTAATTTTTAATTTGATAATGACTTTCATTCCAAATTCAAAACCATAATCTATAATTAAAATCTAAATTAAATATATATAAATATACATAAACATATAATTGTTCTCAACAATTATATTTCTCAGGGTTTGGTATTTGTTTGGTTGCGGTATGATTTTATACAACGTATCGTATACGTTTATAAATTCAACCGTTGTTTTTGCTTGTCATCTTATATGACATATATAATTTAATCATATCATATATAATTAATTATAATCATCTTAATATTAATTATAACTATTTATAATTAATCATTAAGATTCTCTGATTTAGCTCCTATGCGGTGTGACCCAATAGGATCTGTGTTATGTTGGTAACTAGAATTAAAACCATTTTAATTTCTATAATCATAGGAGGCATCTGACATCTGCGCTATGACCATCCAATTACACAGACAATGTTGTACTTATGCAATATCACGATCCACTAAACATTTTAGTCGTGTTAATTCTTTCATCTCACAGTATCAGATTAGTTTCAAGGCAGGTGTGTGTCATCCTTGCAAACTTAATATTTTCTCGATCTTGAGCAGACTTATCAAATATAATTACTCTTGTAATTATACCGCATGCAGATAATCTTACTCTATCAAGGGGCACAGTGATACTGTAACTCGTATCAAGACACGAGGGACAATAGTACTTTCAGTAAACCATCACTACCTCAACTAAGTTATGTATACCGAAAAGCTACCGTTATGACTGCGTTTTACCGACAGCGTTAGATAACAATCACACATACACATCTCTCAGTAGGAAAGATGAATACCTCATACTTTAGAACTTAACACTGAATGAAAATATTAATGACACGTACACAATCCATTTAATGTTTCATTCGAGGTCTGTCAAATACCATGTTCCTCTAACATGTATTCATGTGATTAAAACGACATCTCATGTCTATGATTTGTAAAACTTAACCATCTTTTAATCCACATTCTAACCTTGTAACGGTAAATTAGTGTTCCTGCTAATTACCTTGGTTAGAGACTTTTAAGAGTATATATCATCTGTATTATGAAGTTTCACAATTCCAGTTATTGACTCAAGTCAGATAAAGGAATGATTCATAAATTCAATAATACTCAAGGTAGCAAAATGACAGTTTATTAATCACTCAATTCATGAACAAAGCTTTATGATAATTTATCGTATTATTGACTTCTAGATTATTACAAACTAACAATATTCTTTTTAATTCTTTTCCAAATTATCATATTTACTATTGTAAATGCATTCTTCAAATTTGATATTGTTTGAAACACAACTTAGAAAGATATCGACAAAATAAGGCAAGGTTTTCTTGTTGGGTCATGAACGGTTCAAACTCGTTAATTAGCTTAAGCTGCGGAAAAACCGTAAAACAAAAAATTTACTTATAACTTAAGCTAAGGATTAAATGAGGTATGTCAGATAAACAATCGAGGGTGTCCACCTCCAGTTTATCTTCAGCATCGAAACCCGATTTAATCCTTTTACATATCTACTCCATAATTGATTTCTAAAACTTTAATCTACTTACAAATTAAATAGATTAATATAACATATTTATACCTTGATCCAAATTCCAATTGGATTGCAACAGATCGAGAAGACTGAATCTGAGAAACGTCTCGCTTCGAAGTATCAGACGCCTGATACCTCTATTGGTTATCCACTAGGACTGACAAGAGAACGATTTATTTCTTTTGCCAGAAATACCGTAAACCGCGAAATTCTGCAAAAACACTATTTACCGAGAAAAGAAAAATTAAATATATTTACGACTCGCGGTTATTCAAATAGAAATACTGCAACTTTCGCAAATATTTTTTTTGAATCCCGTAAACAATCATAACCGAGATAGAGAGAAAAATATATTTATCGATTCGATCCTGACTGATTAGATACGATTCGAATGGATTTGTGTTTTTCTCTTTACCCATGTCCCTTTATTTATAGTATAATTAAGCAGGTTGACCGATTACCGAAATACCCATAATTTTAGCATATTTACAAAAATGCCACTCTTAATGTCGGCAACCAAAAAATATCAAACTTCCTTTGATATTTTTCATTCTCCTTGCCGACATCCTTTTTTTAATTAAGGTTTTAATTTTTAATTAAGATTTTAATTTGATAATGATTGTTATTCCAAATTCAAAATCATAATTAATATTTAAAATCTAAATTAAATATATATATATATATATAATTGTTCTAAACAATTATATTTCTCAGGGTTCGATATTGGTTAGGTTTCGGTACGGTTTTATACAATACATCGAATACGCTTATAAATTAACCGTTGTTTTTGTTTGTCATCTTATATGACATTTATAATTTAATTATATCATGTATAATTAATTATAACCATCTTAATATTAATTATAATCAATTTATAATTAATCAGTAAGATTCTCTGATTAGCTCCTATACGGTGTGACCCAATAGGATCTGTGTTATGTTGGTAAATAGAATTAAAACCATTTTAACTTCTATAATCATAGGAGGCAACTGACATCTACACTATGACCATCTAATTAAATAGAAGATGTTGTACTATACAATACCACAATCCAATAAACTATTCTAGTCGTGTAATTCTTTTGTCTCGCAGTATTAGATCAATTTCAAGATCGATGTGTGTCATCCTTGCAAACTTAACCTTTTCCCGATCTTGAGCAGATTTATCAAATACAATTACTCTTGTAATTATACTGCATTCAGATAATCCTACTCTATCAAGGGGACCAATGATACTGTAATTTGTATAGAGATACGAGGGACAACAGTACTTTTGGTAAACCATCACTACCTCAACTAAGCTATGTATATCGAAAAACTACCATTATGATTGTATTTTATCGACAACGTTAGATAACAATCACACATACACATCTCTTAGTAGAAAAGATGAAACATTAATGACACATACACAATTCCATTTAATATTTTATTCGAGGTCTGTCAAATATCATGTTTCTGGAACATGTATTTATGTGATTAAAATGACATCTCATATCTATGGTCTGTAAAACTTAACCATCTTATAATTCACATTCTAACCTTGTAACGATAAATTAGTGTCTCAGCTAATTATCTTAGTTAGAGACTTTTAAAGTATATATTATCTATATTATGAAGTTTAACAATTCTAGTTATTAACTCTAGTCAGATAAAGAAATAATTCATAAATTTAATAATACCCAAGGCAACAAAACGATAATTTATTAATCACTCAATTCATTAACAAAGCTTTATGATAATTTATCGTATTATTGATTTCTAGATTATTACAAACCAACAATCTCCCACTTAAGCTAGGAGCCAATCATCGTAGGCCCTAGTTTCATGAATCTCTAAATTTCTAAAAATCTCGTAGATCTAAAGAAAGCCTCACAGTCAATCTCATGTGTGTCTCAGACTCATAGAAGTTGTGTGCAACTAATGCTTGGCTTGAGGAAGAGGTTTCATGAGTGGATCAGCTATGTTGCTGAATGTGTCAACTCTACATATCTTTACATCACATCTATTTACGATATCTCGTATCAGGTGGTAAAGTCGCAGAACATGTATCCGGACTGTGATCTCGAATCATCTCGATCAGTTCGGAAACTTGCATCAGTGTAACCGTTTATTACGAGCTCGGAGTCACCACCATAGATGAGAAACATATCCTTAGTTCTTCTTAAGTACTTAAGGATATTCTTTGCAGCATTCCAGTGCTTCATGCCTGGATTAGCCTGATATCTTCTTGTCACACTCAAAGCGTATGAGACATCAGGGAGAGTGCACAACATAGCGTACATGATAGAGCCTATAGCCGAAGTGTATGGCACTCTAGTCATTATGCTTCGCTAATCAGTTGTTGAAGGACACTGAGTCTTGCTAAGCTACGCACTGTGATTCATTGGCAGAAATCCTTTCTAAGAATCCTGCATGCTAAATCTACTTAGCACTTTGTCAATGTACGTGCTTTGACTTAATCCTATAAGTCTTTTTGATCTATCACGGTAAATCTTTATGTCTAGAATATAGACAGTCTCAGCCAAGTTCTTCATCAAGAAAACTTTCTTTAATGAAGACTTAGCTTGTTGCAACATAGAAATATCATTTCCTATTAAGAATATGTAATCTACATATAAGATTAGAAAGGTGATGGCACTCCCGCTAGTCTTCCTGTATACAAATGGTTCTTCTTCGCATCTGACGAAGTCAAATTTTTTTTCTTCTTCGTCAAACCGAAAATTCCAACTCTGTGATGCTTGCTTCAATCCATAAATAGATTTAAGAAGCTTGCATACCTTTCCAACATTCTTTAGATCCTCAAAACCTTCAGGTTGTATCATGTACACATCATCTTCTAAATTTTCATTTAAGAATGCAGTTTTGACATCCATTTTCCATATTTCATAATCATAAAATAGGACAATTGCTAGGAGTATCCGAATCGACTTAAACATAGCTACGGGCGAAAAAGTTTCATCATAATCAACTCTTTGAATTTGTTTGAAACCTTTCTCTACTAGTCGTGTTTTG
This sequence comes from Eleocharis quinqueflora, assembly GCA_964058865.1. Lineage (NCBI taxonomy): Eukaryota > Viridiplantae > Streptophyta > Magnoliopsida > Poales > Cyperaceae > Eleocharis > Eleocharis quinqueflora. Next base: position 26,384 of record CAXKVX010001521.1, read on the forward strand.
GATACAGTCATATTACCATTCATGTCTGTTTTTCTTTTTAAAATCCACTCGTTAGATATGGGTTTCACCTCATCAAATGGTACAACTAGGTTCCAGACCGTGTTGTCAAACATGGACTATATTTCGAGTCTCATGGCCTCCAGCCATTTATCAGAGTCAGGCCTATCCATTGCTTCCGCATAGGTCATAGGATCTTCAGTATCAAAGACTGAGACCTTGTGCAGTCCCAAGTACCTCTCGGGTGCATGGACTGCCCTTGTAGACCTACATAGCACTTGACATTCGGGTTGTTGAACTTGATCTACAACTATTTGCGGATCTAGTTCTACTTCTACTTGTGTCGAAGTACTTGAGCTCGGGACTAGAACCTCCTCCACAACTACTTGTGGATTTGATTTTTCCAGATGCTCTTCAGCCGAAGTATCAAGTGGTGGGTTAATCTGATCTGGTTCAAATAGTGTATTGTGTGATGTATCTTAAATTTCTTCAAGTATTACAATACTCCCACTACTTCCTTTTGCGAGAGCTGGTTCTCCAAAAATATACCAACACGAGCAACAACTATTTTATTCTCGGACTGTTGATAGAAGTAATATCATTTCGTTTCCTTAGGATACCCTACGAAAAAGTATTTGTCAGATTTGGGATCAAGTTTGCCAAATGTCGGACGTTTGACAAATATTTCGCAACCCCATATTTTAAGATAAGACATGTTTGGGATTTTCCCAAACCATAACTCATATGGAGTCTTTTCAACTAAATTAGAAGAAACAATATTTATTGTTCGTACGACAGTTTCTAGTGCGTGTTCTCAAAATGATTTTGGAAGAGTGGCATTACTCATCATGGATCGAACTATGTCTAACAGAGTTCGATTTCTTCTCTCAGAAACATCATTCCATTGTGGTGTCCTCAGATGCGTGAGTTGTGAGACTATCCCACATTCTTTTAAGTATGTAATAAACTCAAAACTCAAGTACTCGCCTCCACGATCAGATCGTAAGGCCTTAATACTTTTGTTTAATTGATTTTCTACTTCAGCCTTGAATTCCTTGAACTTTTCAAAGTATTCAGACTTATGTCTCATCAAGTAGACGTAGCCATATCAGTAAACGTAATAAAATAAGAATAACCATTTCTTGTACAAGTACTCATAGGTCCACATACATCAGTATGTACAAGTCCTAGTAAGTCACTTGCCATTTCGCCCTTTTTGGAGAAAGGCGCTTCGGTCATTTTTCCACATAAGCAAGATTCACATGTGTTAATTGATTCAAGATCAAATTTATCAAGAAATCCATATTTAAGCAACTTCTTGATTAGTTTCTCATTTATATGATCAAGGCGACAATGCCACATGTAAGTTGTGCTCATGAGACGCTTTGAGTCATTTGTTAGTTATGTTGAACACGAGTTTTTTCATTTCTAATATATACAGACCATTTATCATACAAGAGGATCCATAATATAATTCATCTTTATATATTGAACATCTATTGTTCTTTATAACAAAAGAGAACTCATTCGCCTCTAAACATGAAATCGAAATGATGTTTATTGAAATGTTAGGAACAAAATAAACACTTTCAAGTTCCATTACAATCCCGCTAGGCAAATACAACTCTATACTTCCAACTGTTACGGCTGCAACATTTGCTCTGTTTCCAACTTGGAGTTATACTTCCTTGTTACGTAGCTTCCTTCTATTCTTTAGTGCCTGCATATTCGAACAAATATGAGCACATGATCCAGTATCTGATACCCAATCATTAATAGAGGTGGTAATGTTAACTTCAATAACAGACATATATACCTGAGGATGAAGGTTTGGAAACATTTCCAAACTTCAAGTCCGCTAGATACTTTGGGCAGTTTCTCTTCCAATGCCCCTTTACGTTACAGTAATAGCAGTCAGAGGCGACATAAACCTTTATCTTGGGAGGATTTGGTTTAGCAATATGTTTCCATTTGCCCTTGTACTTAGAAGCCACTTTTTTGGGCCTTTTTTATCTTCCTCTCACCAGTTCGAGTCATGAGGACATAAGAACTCTTCTTCATGTCATCATCTGCAATTCTGAGCATCCCTTGCAGCTCTTGCAGACTATTCTCCATCCCCAGCATGTGAAAGTTCATGATGAACCCCGAAAAGCTGGGAGGGATGAGTGCAAGATAACGTCCGTCGCAAACTCTTTGCTCAACGGAGCGTTCAGCTTCTCCAGCTGCTCAACATCGCTCGTCATACGGAGCATGTGAGTGCCGACAGAGCCGCCTTCAGTCAACTTGTGACTTAATAGGGATTTGGTCACTTTAAATTTCTCAACACGTGCTTGCTCTTGAAACATGTTCTTGAGCCGTTGGCACATGTCAGAGGTCTTGGTGTTCATGAATCGACGCTACAATTCAGGACCCATAATACCTACAAGGAGACTTTGTACATCAAGCTCGTCTTCCTTGTGCTTGATGTACAAAGCGACCTCATCTGCTTTGCCATCTTTAGGCTCAATAGGGACCGGTGAGTTTAGGACATATTTTTTCTTTTCTCGCCTTAATACAATATTGAGGGCACAAAACCAATCAGTAAAATTGGATCCGTTCACTTTCAGTGTTTGCTTATCGAGCAGGAAACGCAGAGAGAAAAACGATTCTTTAGCCATATTTCTATAATGTTAAAAAATAAATATTTTAGCTTTGTTAATGTAATATTTTATTCAAATAATAAAATTCTCACTGCAAATTTATTTTATTTCCTTTTGCAGTAGGTCAAAAATCTCTATTTTTACCAATATACAAGCTAGTTGTTACGCATGACTCGGCCATTAGTTATTTTAGGTAAGTAATCTTGCTAATCACACCTTGCTTTGTGATTCTTGATTTCGTTAAAACATCACATGTTTTTAACGAAGACTTTAGCCCAAAACTTTTTTGGAAATCATTGGTAAGTACCCTCACTCTATTTGGTTTGATATGTCTTACATAACTCTTCACCACCAAAGGTAAAAGGCGATGCCTACGGAGTAGAGAACCGCCAACCAATGAATAATAGTGTGAGAATGATAGAGTAGGAATGACATACTACTTAATTCGTGTGGATTTGTGTTTATGCTTAACAATGCAAGCATTCTTTAAAAGAGGTATGTCAGATAAACAACCGAGGGTGTCCACCTCCAATTTATCTTTGACATCAGAACCTCTTTCACAAGCTTATGTTTGTTAAGCAGTTAGTTCTTTAAACTAACTGTAAGACATTCTTATGAATACGTGAAAGTCTTCTGCCAGAAAGATTGTCGTGAGTTCCTTCACAAATCTATATTTGACATCACGTTCTTTCACGTTTCCTTGAAAGTGATAAATCTAATTTATACATTTCATATCAAATCAGTAAATCTAAATTTACATATATACGGGACCTGGTCAAGTATATCATTTATCTGTTTCTAATTCTTTATTTTGCAGCAATGCTCAGTTCTCATTTATACCGTTAAAAGCACATAAACAAACTATATGGTTTTTGCAAACATATATTCTTTTCGGTCCATAAAGCAATTTGGTAATGTGATAAAATTCATGTTTGGACCTGATGTCGTATTATGGAAAGAAATTAACAGGAAAGATCAGAATCACCGGGACCACTTTAAATCTAATTTTCATAGACATAACCTAGTGTTTCAATGTTTCAATGTTTTTTATCTAGATTTTTTTTCTTGCGGGGGAGAGAAATTCACAAAATAATCAGGAATTAACAGGAATTAGAAACAATTTGAAAACTATAGAGAACAAATCAGGCACGAAAGCAGCCAACAACATGCGGCACATGGTGGTGTGATCCATGGTGATGCCTTTCTCCAGCAGCTTGAGCAATCTCCCGAACGATTATCGCTTCGACATGGTTGAAGTGATCAACTGAGCAGGGAATAACGATCGCGCCTTTCTGTTCAAATTCAAATTCTTTCTCTGCCTCGTTTAGCATCGCCATGAATAGAGGGTGTTTAAAGTGTTCGACTGGCACAACGAACCTCTCCTTCTCCTCCCCATCCGAACCAACCCGAACCGTCACAAATCCTTTTGGAGGCATTGACCGGCGGTTGAAACTGAGCAAATGATGAAGGACTTCTTCTTTCATGGAAAATTTGTTAGAAAAACTGTAGAAATTGGGAAAACGAAACTAGAGCAAAAAAGAAATTTGGCGCATCGGAGTATTGAGAGAGTGTTTATGAAGATCTATGAGTTAGAGAGAGAAAGGACAGGGATCGGAGCTGGAAATGGTGAGGCGAAAAGTAGCAAGCCTCGCAAAGAGAGAGAGGCACGTTGGACATGATTTCTTTGGCAATCCTATGCGATTCTCTTTTTCTTTTTTTGTATTTTGAGAAAACTGAGAGAGATGGAGAAAGGGAATGTGAAGGAGAGGTAAGCAAAGCAGCCTTGTCGGATTTTGGAGGTGATATTCCTTTGGTTTTATTTGCCTTGACAACACTTATTACAGGTGGATTTTGTATTACTGCGTTGCTTTGAATCGGCAATTATTTTTCTACCATGAAATTTACGAGTACGTACGAGTAATTTACGAGTACGTACGAGTAACGTACGGTTTAGGGTTTAGGGTTTAGGGTTTAGGGTTTAGGGATTAAAAGCTCCTCTATAATCATGAACAACCATTTTTCTTTTAATGACGGTGTGATAACTATTAAATTCTGATAGAACTAAATGATTCCGTCTAATTCAAATTGGTACTTCATAAATTAAAGCAATTGACTTTAGAAAATTAAGAATAGTGTTCTCATTTTATTTTACGAACTAATCCTAAAATCACTCTTCTTTAATGATAATCCAAGAACTTCAGAAAAATGACAAATTAAAATACCATGCTTGTGTATTCTGATAACATTTTTGAGGTTATGGACAAGAAATTAAGTCAGAAAGAGGTATTAAGGGTTGCATTGCATGTCTGAAAACTGGAAATGTTAATGGTAATGTGGGACCCGTATTATATATATATATATATATATATGTCAACATGAACTCTACAAATTTTTTATTACTTGAGTGATTCTTACTATTCTCCATTCCATTTTTCTTGGTCTTTTATGCTACCCTTGATTTATTGACCTCGCTTCTCATTATTTTTGTGTAAGAGGACAATGTTCAAAATTGTAAATATATTTTGTATTAGTGAAGAATAAGCATAATCAAACTCCGTTAACATCTCAAGGTTCAATTTGTTTACTCATTCTAATCTCTTCTCTATTTATTTCAATTAATATTTAATTATTTGAGAAAAAAATTGAATTGTTTGAATTGAAAAATTTGCCGTGTAGACTCTACTTCTCTTGAAATTTGATTTTCTATTAAACCTTAGACCCTCTAGGTTTATCACATTTTTTTCAAAAATTAATCTCATCTGAATTAATTAAGACTAAAGAATGCACATGGGATGCGTGTAATAATAAGAATTAATAAATAAAAATTTCAGAGCTAAACTTATTAGTTGCGTATATTTATTTTTAAACACTTCATTATGTTATTAGTGTAATTAAATGCTATCAAGCTATCACTGGTTTTAGGGAGAAAAAAAATGATGAAGCTAATTTACGTTCTTTACTCTTTTAAGGATTGGTGTTAGTTAGAAAATTACTTTGTAATTTTTTTATAAATTGAGACTTTTCTTTATAAATCGGGTACAAAAACCAATTTAATAATTGAATTTCGTAAAAGTAGAAAATACAAAAAAGAAAAGATTCAAGTAATTTGCGATTTTGAATAACAGAATAAGTTAACAACCCTGTAACAGCGTAACAGATAACAGCTACCTGAGGTTGGCCCCACCCCAGACCTGATACAATTTGGATCCGGGTCGGATCTGGTGGCGTGAACATGACCTTACCCGTTAGCATCTATAATCGAATTTGAATTTTCTACGATATTTTATTTTTTGTATTGACTGATGAATCCATTCGGATCGGATCGTCGGATTTAAATCACGAATAACGATTTTATGTTCGAGCAACATTTTTACTGTAGGTAACAGTTCTTTTCAATTAATTTTAAAATATATAATTTTTCAAAAAAATTGATATATTAATATTTTAGATCCCGATTCATTTTTACGTACTTGTAATAAAAAAAGATATATAATTTAGAAAAACTTAGATATAATATTTTAACTAATTCGTATTTAAAAGCATTTAGAATGATATATCTAACTATAACTAAATGTTGAATTGAGATCACGACCAGTCTTCCAAACTTATTTATGGCTAAATTATGGGCCGAGTTGTCAGTCAAATATTGGAACAATTGTTGTTATTTCAAAAGTCTGTCAGCTTGACATCATACAAAAGTAAGTACTAGTATTATTATTTATTATATTTATAATTTTCATTTTTTTAGTAAAAAAATGGATACAAGATATCACTACAACACAAAAAGACTTTAGTGCCGTCTAATTATCACCGAATCAAAGTGATAAACAGTGATAAAAGTATTAACTCCGGTTGTTAAGTGAAAACCGGTGATAAAATCTTTATCACCGGTTTTTACTTAACAACCGGTCATAATAACTTGAATTTAGAATCCACACTGCGCCAGCTGATTTTTCTGTCTGTCCCTCTCTCCTCTCTATCTCTCATATATCTCTATATATATACCTCTATATCTCTCATATCTCTCATATCTCTCTACTGTCTCCTTCCTCAACTCCATATTCATCATTGTTGTTCTTGTTCTTCTTCGTTACTATCTTCTTCGCCATTTTTATTCTCTCAATATCAGATACAAACGCGCCGACTCTTCTCTTCTCTCTATTCTTGTTCTATTTTATTTATTTATTTTTGTTTTATTTTTTGTTGTTTTTTATTTATTTATTTTTTCTATTCTTGTTCTATTTCTACTTTTATCACCGGTTGCTAGTAAAATCTGGTGATAAAAGTCACTTTTATTACTGGTTGCTAATACTTTTAGTACCCTCCTCTTCTATGTCGGAAGAAAAAACTGGTGATAAAGGCAAAAAAAACCGAGAATAAAGTCTATTTTTGTTGTAGTGTATGTTAAATCGTTTTGTTGGTTGTCTATCTAAATTTTGAAAAGACTCAAAGTCGTTTGGAGAAGTTTGAAAAAGACGCGAGTTGAAATTGAGACATCAAATTTTATAAATAAAATTTAGACTACGTGTTAATATGATTAATCAAATATTATTATCAATATCACATTAAGTAATATAAGATGTGACATATAAACATAATTGATTAAGACATGACATAATACATATTTCGCTAAATTTTCGATGAATACATATAGAACTAAAATAAATTAATTATAATTGTCGATTGACTAATTATAATTAACTTAATTAACACTAGTGACAAAATCTCATGAATCCTATCATAACTCTTAAAGATTGGGAGATCGTGCTAAGATCTCAAGAAGATACGAAATCTTGCTAAAATCTCAAGAATTCTACTAAAGATATGAGATATTGTTAAGATGTCAAGAATCTTGTCATAATTATAGGATTTTGGTAAGATCTCAAACAAGTATTTAAGCACTCGATCTCTAAGATATGTGAATGATGAACTCATTACGAGTGCATGTGTTGTACATTAGTTTTCTTTTGCTCTTTCTCCATTAAAAGGCAAATGTTATACTTGATTCGTGAGAGAAATGACAGAACATCCACATCACCTTGGAATGACCGAGTGTCGGCAACTTTCGGGTCATAGATCTGGTTAGATCTCAAATCATCGAGTGTTAGTTTTTTCCAGGTGTTGAGTCAGGTAGAGCGAGATCGAATCTGGATTTGGATCAAGCAACAGCCTTTTTCATGTGATGAATCGGATCGGACGAGATTAGATCAGGTTAAGTTATACCTACTATTTTAATTTTGAGTCCATGAATTTATTTCATTTGAACTGATTTGAGTGCATAAAAGTTTTATATGCACTGCTTAAAATTTTCCATAATGTTGGCTTTAATTTTCATGATTCGTAAAAAATTTATTCAGAACCTACAAAATATTTATATATATGATGTTATACTTAGAAATTTAATTTAATCTAGTTATTGCTTAGTATTTTAATTTATTGGTTCAATTTATTAGTAGTTCAATTTAATTATACATGATGATTATACATTTATGGTTCATGTCAGGTAAGTCAGGTTACAGGTTCTCAAAACGTCACTTCAGATTGTGTTATGGGTCGTCTCAAATCGGGTCGGGTCGGGTTCCGGGTCCTCAGATGTTGTTTCGAATTGGGTCGCAAGTTGTTTCATGTCAGGTTAGGTAGGGTTTCGGGTCCACAGGTGTCACTTCGAATCAGGTTACCGATCATCTCAAGTCGGGTCAGGTCGGTTTCAGTTCCACATGTGTCGCTTCGAATCAAGTTACGGGTCAAAACAGGTCGTGTTTCGGGTCCACAAGTGTCGCTTCGGTTCGGGTTACGGGCCGAAGCAGGTCGGGTCAGATCGGGTCAAGTTTCGAGTCTTTAGGTATCGCTTTAGATCGGGTTGCGTGTCGTGTCGGGTAGGGTCGGGTCTAGTTCGGGTCCATAACTACCGCATCAGATCGGGTTACAGGTCGTCTCAAGTCGAGTCAGATCGGGTTACGAGTCACCGAGTGTCGTGTCGGATAGGATTATGAGTCTGATCCAATCGGGCAGGTTTTTCGGATCGGGTCGGATTCTGCCACCTCACCTCTAATTATATAGTGTCCCATTGCGAGCTATGCTATTATATACTATTATGATTTATACATTCAAAATAATGCTTACCTTTATATTTAAATTGAAACGTCAAATTTTAAACGGCTGATAAAAAACGTCCATCGTTATCTTCATATTAAAATCTCACAACTGATCTATTTTTTTAACTTTTTTTTTACTATTTTTATAGATGTAGAAGATTTCTTGAGCTCATGATCACCCAATAAGACCGATCTTTTACTTCAATAAAATAGTAAAAGTTTTCAAAAAGAAAAACTTGTTCTACTATGAGATTTCAATATGAATATGACACTAAACGCTTTTGATTGACTGTTTGATTTAAAAAATTTGAACTTTAAATGTAAAATCAAGTATAATCTGACACGAACCATAATAACATTACTAAGCCCCATCACACATAATTGAATAATATATTATATAATACTGTGCAAAATGCATTTTATTCGAAAGGATATATCACGCTTGGGGTGCAAATGGCTAAATATCCATCTTTCATGGAACCTGGAACCTGGACATTGGAGACATATCAGCATATATAAGCTCAAGGTCATTAATAACACATTTTTATAGGACATCTACGATTTTTCTTCTCAACGGGAACCGAGACATCTCACGTCTCACTGGGTCCGAATCTGCTGCTCGTAAATCCCTGCTTGCTTCCCTGCTTATCTTCGATCCGACCGCTCGATCGCCACAGACGGCTGTGATTTGATTCAGATGGCAGATGCTTTAGCCGTTAGATGAGTTTTGAACGGTCCAGATCGAAACAAGCAGGAAAGCAAGCAGGAATTTACGAGCGGGAGATCCGGTTCCATATCTCACTAATCACTATGCCTTGGTAGTGGAAAAATTAATATTGCTTAATTACAAGCTTCGCTGGAAACAAAAGAAGTGGTACAGCTGCTGAGGAGTTGCTTGCAAGTGAATATGCGGGAGATGCTGAGATGATTCATGCAAATAGAATCCGAGACCTTCCGACCATAGGAAACAGGTGGCAAACAAACTATAAACATAAAGAGAGAACCATATCCCCCCCAAAGGCATAAAGAACACTTGAAACATCTTTCAAAAACTAACTGCTGCGCTTCAAATATCTCCCCTTCCCCTTTTACATGTACTCTCTACAAAATAAAGGGACAAAGAAAAAGAAAAAATATAGAAGACAGCTATCTAGAATTGCACGAATTAAATTGGAAAAAGAAATAAGAAATGACACCAAATGTACTGCATCTGTTTTAGTGGTGCCGTCTCGCATTGCTACTTCGTATTGTCACACCATGTAAAAATTTGGCATATCCTAAGAAACTTAGCTTCCCATCAGACGGCCTTATCCAGTCTCGAATTATGGAGTACGCTGAAGATGAAAGGTTCATCTCCTACAAAATAAAGACAAATGGTTTTTTATTATTTTCTTTTTTACTATAAACAATTTCAGCGAAGAAAAATTTTAACAAATAAATGTGCATCCTGCAATATTCACATGTGCTTTTGCAGTGGCTACGTGTCTATTATTCAATAGCAAGGTATACATTTAGGATTGACCCAATCAATGAGAGTGAGAGTTCACGGAAACAAGTGTGCATTTTGCAATAGTCTGTTGCACATTCTGAGAGGTCTTAATTAGAGAGCTCAGAAGTTCAACATAACAATTGAAAATGTTAAACAGAAAGTTTAAACTGCGAAGGACAAGTTTGTGTGACAATCGTCTCAGTTGTGTTAAAATAAAGTAGACAAGTGGGAATGGCAATTGTTCTCTTATGGTCAAGTGTACATTCAAAGGTGCGTCAAAATTTGTATCGAGAATTTTAGGTGAGAGTCCAAGCGGTTAGTTATATGGATCAAAATGTGTGCTTTGACTATGATTGTGATCACAACTTGTGCATTTTTCTGATTGCAAAAGCAAGGGTACATTCAGACCACTTGGGGTAGAATTGAGGCTTACTTGCGCAATAGGAGGATTTACTATGGCAAATCAAGCAAAGTCTAGAACTAGTCTTAATAAACAGGGCTCAACCGGACTCTTGTGATCAAAGTTTCTGAATCTAAAAAGCTCAAGATATCTCCCTAAACACAATTTCTAGAGATGATTGAACCAGAAGCAGGGAAAACAACAGAAGTACAACTGACATTGGCTAATTCTTCAATTTTGATGACCCGATTGCCTTCTAGCTCGAAATACTCAAAAGCAGTGGTTGCAATATGTTCCCAATCTTGCAATGCCTCCAGCTGGTATGGACTAATAGTAGCTGCACAAAACTCCTCGAAATCCATTTTTCTGTACGAAAGTGGTTCCAGCTGACATAAGAGAAAATTAACTTATTAGTTTTATAATGTTCATGCCTCCAAAGCAGCAATATTTTCACATAATTAGAAATAACAAACTAAAACATCTCTTTTATTGACAACTGGCATCCCTACCTTTTTATCCAACTCAAATATACATTTCCTGCCCATATACCTCTTATAATCCAAAATGATGTGAATCCGTTTTCTGATCTGTATAATTTTATGATTGGTTTAGGGTGTCAGTGTCACTACTTCCTTTGTTTCATCTCAATTTACAGACAGAAAAACAAGATACAAATAAATATATATGGTAAACAATAAAAGATACCAAAATATTAATAAATATATACGGTAATCATACGGAAACAATATAACTTAAGTACCGACATCACATACTGCATTAAAGATTTCATGTACTCTAGACACTAAATACTTATATATATATATATATATATATATATATATATATAGAGAGAGAGAGAGAGAGATAGACTAGGGTGCTCCATGGAGCACCAAACCCCTAACGCTCCACATCATATTTCCAATTTAAAAATTCGAACAACCGATCCAAACCGTTGAACATAATCTACATATTGAAATCTACTTGGCGATCGAATTTTACATTTTTTTTGAATTTTTTTGCTATTTTTTAGAGAGGTAAAAAATTGTAATTTTTGTTGGTCCAGAAACCGTTTGATTAGCAACTTTTGTACCTCTTTAAAATATAGCAAAAAATTTCAAAAAAAATGTAAAATTCAATCTCCAAGTAGATTTCAATATGTAGATCATGTTCAACGGTTCGGATCGGTCGTTGGGATTTTTAAATTGGAGATAACGGATGTAGAGCACGAGCGATCTGGTGCTCCATGGAGCACCCTAACCTATCTCTCTCTCTCTCTCTCTCTCTCTATATATATATATATAATTCTATATAGTAGTAATGTCACGTACCCCATTTAAGATTTCATGTACTCTAGACTCTTTCATGGCATCCGTAACATTTCTCAGAAGGGCCTGAAATGATTTACAAAAAAAAAAGGTTTAATAACACTAGACAATTGATGAAAAAACATGCATTATAAATGCACAAGCATGTACAATTCAAGTAACACTGACCGATCTGAAATTATCAAGGGAGACACGTCCATCTTTACTTGGTTCAAGTAGATCATACTGTGATCTAATGTAGATCACCTCGTCCTCAGTTATAGCTTTTGACAAAGCCTATAACTCAAATAATAAATAAATAAATACAACATCAGTAAAACATTTCAGATACTAGGTTTTAGTTTGAAAAATATGGACCTAATCATCATTCATATAAAGCAATCATTTGTAGTTTATTTCCGGCCAAATGTCCTCTTTCATTTTGACGGAAGATAATACACAAAAATTCAATAAATTATAGTACATATAAAAAAATGTCAAATACCTTCAATGCAGCACGCTTGAAGGGAGTAGCACGAAGATATGCCTTGACTAACTTGTAAATAAAAATATCCAACGGAACTTTCCTATGCTGATCCCTCAGCCAAGGGTGAGCTGTCATTGCATGATATCAACAAAAATATTGCCTAAATTAACAATATTCAAACTGTAGAGAATAAGAAGGACAATAATTCAAATCAATAGTCCCCACAAAACTTAAGAAACTTCCTTTCTGGTCCTTAAACCTAACATTGATGGAGATGCAACAATGAGATATTTTCTTTTAATGCACTAAAGTGTCAAAAAGTTACACAATGTTATGAAAGATGTGAAAACGAGAGCATTTAATATTGACATCGAAGGACAGAAGTTAAGGGGATCTGTACTGAGTACCCTGCTATACAGGTACTTACAAGTACCAACACAGAGTTGGGTGCAGGACTGCACAGATAGTCTTCAACTGAATGGAATTGAGCGAATAAACCTAAATTTTATTTTATCGTACTTGGCAATCGAGAAACCCTCATTCAATTAGCATCATCCTACTTAAATTTAGAGTAAAGTACATAAATTTTCCAATTTTCCTCAAGTATCACTATTTTTCCCATTTGGTCCAACAACAACAAAGCCTCTATTCCCAAATAAATTGGAGTAGGCTAGAAATGAAATCCAATCTAAAATGAAATCAATATAATAAATAGTAATATAATAGTAAAAATAGAAGTATAAAAATGATAATAATAATGCTAATAATAATAATAATAGTAATAATAATAATAATACACTATTCTACCAATCATGAGTTTGGACTAGTATTCTATGTCATTATCCTGGACTAAAGTCGTACAATTATAACACTACTTCAATTTATTTTGTCACGGTTTTGGTACGTGAAAATCACTAACTTCCATGCACTCCTATCTGACGCCAACTCTTTGGAGACACTCCATACCATTTTATTCCTAAATTAGTGCTATTCCTAAATTAGTGCAAACTGACAGCATCCAACATTTCTCAATTTGTGAAATGTGTCACATACCTTCGACGTCCCCTAAGAAGTAACTAGTTCATCAAACTTAGTGTGCCATTTTGGTATTAAAAATAACATGAAAAAGCAATGCTCACAAGGTGGACACACATTAACATCATTTTTTGTGTCATTATGTGTTGATTAAATGGACAGCATAATTTGTCTGTTTTATCATAGATAACCCAAAAATAATATTTACACCTATTGCACCAAGGAGGCACCATGGTAGTACCATGATATGAATGCCACATGGATATCACTTTTTGCAGTAATATTTAGAACTTTTAAGGCCCAATATATACTTTTGAACCTTTTAGAGGACCAAAATGGGAAACAGGTGATACTAAAAAGGATTGTATGTGTAATTAGTCTTAATTTTATGTTGTTCCTTGTGCCTGCTACATATCACTGCAATTTGCTAGCAAGTATTCCAGTAGTACTAGTTCAATTCTTATTTCTTTCATTTCAAAAGCTCGGGCTGGTATTCACCAGAACTGAAACCAAACAGCAACCTCAAGGCTAGTATATTCACTACCAAACACCCCCCACCACAACTGTTATCTACAAATTCAGAAGGCAAAGTTATTGAGAGAATATGTCAAAATTTTACCCAGTACATGCACCAAAGGACCTGATAGTACCATTGATATGTTACTATATCAGTGGCTCAATTAGACCCTAAATCCACATATAAAATCTATATCACACCAAAATACCAAAACATACGCACAAGGTGTAGGTCTCTTGTTCGACAATGTACTGTACTAAACCAATGTAAACCATAAATACCATTCCAAATTTCAAATGATTAATAATATAAGAAGAACAAAATAGAAAAGGAAAGTGAAATTACTGAGAGCCTGTGCTGCTGTGATTCTCTTCCTGTAATCCTTATTCAGGAACCGCCTGACAAAATCCTTTCCCTCTGGAGATACGGATGGCCAGGGGGTGTCATCATAGTTGGGGTCGGCACGCAGCACAGAGCGGAATATTCCAGACTCAGTACGGGCCCAGAAGGGTCTGCTGCCACACAATAGGATGTAGGTGATGACACCAATGCTCCACATATCTGCCTCAGTGCTGTATGATCTGTGAAGTACCTCAGGCGCCACATAGTAGGCACTTCCTACTATGTCATTCAATCTTTCATCTGAAACAGAACAAATGAAAGATATAATTAATCGTTTAGATGATTTTTTTGGTATCGGTTCAAGTGTGTTGCCTGTAGTTTGCTGTAATTGTGGGTCATTGTGGAAGTCTGCTTTCCTGTAACTTCTGCAGTCAAAGAAAGAGCACCCTAACTCTACTAACATGTGTCCGCTTAATACAACTAACTCATTTTGAGAAAGGACAAAGGAGACTGTATTGAACTGTTTCATCACCTCCTATACGGATGTTTATAATAAGTCATAACCATTTGCCTTGGGACAATTTTACCTAGCCCTATTTCAAAATCCACACCCCCAATCACCACCGGCATGGTCTGCATGAAATTTCCGTGAAGCTTCTTTTTATTTAATTTTCCGTTCCTTTGCACCAGCTTCTATCAAGCCACAAAGATGCATACATGCACTGCTGCCACAGATTGGTATCACCTATTTTTCCAGATGGAAAATGGAGTAGGCTCTATTATTCCAATCTAGGCCATTGTACTAAAACAAATGGATCAGATTTACAAACAGGGCCCCTAAATTTGGTTGGTCTGGTCCTTCCGTTTCGATATAACGGTTCGGACTAAAATAATAATAGGATCCTACTTTTCCATTTGGAAAAGGGATACAGGCTCTATTGTAACCTATGCACCAGCATGCTGCATAGGCATGATTCTATAGACAGGCTCCCAGTTAAAAATTAATCTATACAGCTGCTGAACATAAACATGTAGAACCTATTACTCAGTTGTTGGTTGGGAAACTTAACTGCAAACTATGTCTGAAAAATAATCATCATTCTGATCAATTTGGTTTTAAAGAAAATTGGTGGATAATTAACACTTCATGATAAGCAATTTGATGTCTGGAAAGGTCAGCTAGGATCCAATACAACAACATAAAGTAAAAGCAATTGCATCTTTTAAATCTCAAGCTTTATGATCTGATAACTTCTCAATAAAGCAATCACATCTTTTGTACACAAAAAATTGAACTAACTACCAGTGTCAATGTTCACACTGGGTCAAATATAATTAATTTTAATGTTGACACCATGAACTGTTAAATGTCAGATTTATTGAAGGAAAGAAAAGTCAAATCAGAAAAACTACCCATAACAAAGACTTATTCAATATACCTGGTCTTACGAAATCAGAAAGACCGAAATCAATGATCTTCAATGCTGAATTTTCATCTTTATTGCTAAATAAGAAGTTCTGTTTGAAAGTTCAAATCACAATTTCAGCACAAAAATAATAAGAAATGGCAAAGATAGCCATTAATTTGAAACGAAACTAGAGAAAACTTGAACAAGTCAAACCTCAGGTTTTAAATCACGATGTACAACACCTTGAAGGTGGCAAAAGGAAACAACATTTAAAATTTGCACAATTATTGTTTTAGCATCCTCCTCTGTGTACCTCCCACCTCTTAAATTTAGAACACAAGAAAAGCATATTTAAGGAGCTTGTTTCATAAAAAGAGATCCATATGTTTTTAAGGGGATAGATTACTTAATACCTCGACAAGATTCGGTCTAACAATTCTCCGCCTTCGCATAATCTGATAAATAATACAAGTACATCAAAGTAAATAACAATGAATTTTTATGATATTTGGTTTATAGTTGAAGAAATTCAGTAATCAGTACATTATGCAATATTTTTATGTTTCATTTGTTGTTTGAAGTATCTAATGGTTAAGCACTTAAGCACCAATTGAGCTAAGAAATAGCCTCAATTCACTTCTTTACCAGAAGCGCATCAATTTACATGGACAACATATAGCATTCAAACTGTTACCTGACAACAAATACTATGAAATTAAATTCACCGTGATAGCTATTGCACATACCAACAAATAACAAGTTTTTTTAATACGTCAGGAGCATAAAAGAACCAGATTCATCTCAATTACAGAAACAAGAGAAGTATTTTTAGGGAAAAAAATACATACTCCATAACTATGTAGACATTGTCACCATCTTCACATGCATCATAAAACTTTACTGTATGTGTATGACCTGATAAAGCTTTAAGCATCTTCACCTCTCTTCTTACATCTTCAATTGCTATAGCAGATGTCATCTGCAACACATTGACTAATTAGAGATACATAATTGGAAAAGGTATTTCAAATATAATTACAATAATCAATTCTCGAAAAAAGAAAAACATCACTTTCAGTTTGTTATCTGCAATGGATGGTCCTAACAACAAAGCCAGAGTTGAATGAATATCTTGTCTAGAAACCTTTAGACAGCAAGCTTATGAATAAAACTGGAGTATTAGCCTAAAGTTAAGACTTCAAATATATCTCAGAATAAATTCAAAGTAAGCCACAACAGATGGAGACAGCAAGGTTTTTTTTAAGTTCTATATCAAAATGTTGAGAAACAAAGACATTAAAAGGTTTAATATTGAACTCTAAATTCAGTTTCGTGTGACTTTTAGCAACAAATTAGTATTTTGTCCGTAATTAGAAGGCTCAATTAGACAACTCAACCAGCAATTTGTAATTGAAAATGTACTGTCTTACCGGTGTCGGCTTAGAAATAAAATCGTCAATTATAACTAATCTGATCAGATAAGAAATGGCCAAAAATGACAGAAGATGAGAAAGATAAAGAAAGAAACGGAAATATGCCAAAAACATGGCTGAACAGATAACTCCAAAAATAGAGATCACAAAATCTGGAAACAAACAATAGAAATAGAAGCTAGATAGCAAAAGATAAAAAAGCAGATCGTATCAACTCTAACAAGAACAATTCTTTTCAGTACCTTCGACTTGGGGATAATCTTCACTGCCACGAGCTGTCCCTTCAACTCTCCCTTTTTCACACGCGCGATGCTCGTGTGACCGAAATGCCCCCGTCCGACCTCCTTCCCAAGCTCATACCTGGCCCCAAAGTTCTTCCCAAACCCGAAGCTCTTATCCAACCCATCCAAGGGCGCATCGCTATTGCCGCTTACAGTGACAGTGGGAACTACATCAGGTACCTGGTTGTCAGGGGTAGGAGGGGCTCTCTTTGCAAGTGAAGCCTTGATGTGTTTTGCGGGAGACGGAGGAGGGAAGGGGCGTCGGAAGAAACGACGAGGAGTGGAGGAGCGCGCAGGAGAAGGGGCTATACCAGGAGGAAGGGGGCTGAGCCAGGGGCTAGGAGCGGCGGAGGTAGCGGAGGCGCGAGATGGAGTAGCGGGTTTGGATCCTGGTCGAGGGGATCGGCCGTGGTGGCGATGATGCGATTGGGGATGAGACTGGTTGTGGTGGCTATGGCTATTGTTGTAGCTTGCGACGGGACTGGTGGCGGAGGTGGCGGTGTAGGTGTAGGTGTAGGTGTGGTTGTCGGCGTCGGAGACTGGGATGCTCCTGGCGTAGCACTGGCCCATGTGGGAATGTGGAGCGAGGTCAAGGGGGAAGGGGAGAAAGAGAGAGTTTTTATAGTTAGAAAACCTTTTTAAAAACAGATGACATGCTACTGATTTCTCCGATCATCCGATCCGATGCTTCTGATAAATCAAAAGCAATCTCTCACATTCGGCCTCGGGATTCTCTATCAGGAAGATTTTAAAAAGATCCCCATTAAGACTATGACCACTTAGAAGGACATAACGTAAGTTGTGGGAGTGGTGGTACCCATTGTCAGAGATTAGTAAACTAGCGAAAAGAACCTTTTTTTTTCTACTCGTTGAATCGTTCAAAATACTACAAATAATGATATATTAATATGTGGAACCGCATTTTCGGACTTACATAGCGATAACGGTTAATTGATTGGTTAATTTGTTCTACCAGATAGAGATAGTGATGAATTTTGAGAACATATATCAAGTCATGCATTCTCTCTCATCTCCCGTCAAAACCGAAACCTTTTAATAGCTGATTTGCATGTACCAGATTATGAGAACTTGAGAAGCGGGAAAGTACGAATCTAGCTTTAGCCAAGTTGACTTTACACGAGCTTAATGTAATGTTATAGATCGAGTCAAGCTCGAGTTCAAAGCAAATGTTGCAGTAATTTATTGGTAGCTAATTAGATCGATCGCATGCTTCTGTTAATGTAAATATGAAAATTTAGTTAAGAGATTTAACAATAGAAGTTGGAATTTCGAGAACTTTTATATATAAAAAAGATTATCGAGTTCAAGCAGATACGAAATCAAGATCGAGCTTTACACGAGTTTTGCACGACCTACACTGTTAGAACATTTTTTTTGTAACTTCACTTTCATTTTGTGGGTAATGTTATGAAAGGCATCCTGACTTTTCTTTTGCGACAACGTGCCTTTCAAATTTCTAATTTGAACAAATAATCTCTGAATTTTAAAATGGATGACAAAGAATTTCTTAAATGATAAATTATCAGCAAATACTCAATTCTAAGTGTGAATGACGAAAATGTTTTGGCATATTTATAGTGTAATGTTTACGTTATTTATGTTTACTGAAATTTTTGTATGTATAAAATTTATAACATTTTTTAAAGTCTTACGTTATTTACATTATTAACATTCTCTAAATTCTCTAATTTTTGTTTACGTTATTTACGTTATTTACGTTATTTCTAAATTCTATCAACTGCTCTTCATTTCTCTTCAGATGGTTTACTACCGCATGTACTCTTGTGATGTGCTCTGACACTCTTTCGGATTCTTTCATTCTCATCGAATCCAGTTCTCCTCTGAGAGTTTGAAGTCTTACCTTCTTAATTCGTTCGGCACCTTTGTAAGTAATCTGCAACTTTTTCCATGCTTCTTTCGAAGTCGCTGCTCCAGCTATCTTCTCTAAGCCAGCTTCGTCTACACCTTGATAGAGAACGTAGAGAGTTGTATTGTCATTCATACGGTTCTCTTTCAGTGTCTTGAGGTTAGCAACAGTCATTGCTTCGGTGTTGGTAAAGTCCTCGAATCCATCTTCGACTATCTCCCACGCACCCTGCGCTATGAGCAACGCTTTGATTTGGATGCTGCAGTTGTCGTAGTTCGACTTGGTCAACTTCGACAACGACATCTGTCCGAGTGAATTGCTCCTGAATTCAGCCATTGACTCTGACACCAATTTCTTGTTTTAAACTACACTCGAGGTGGGCTACTCGAACACTTCTCTCGGCACTTCTCGAAGGGTGGATGTTCCCGAAACTCAGGAAGTTCCCGAATACACTCACATATTGTTCACTCAGGTACACTCACAACTTACTTAGAGCTAGTAGCGCTCAGCTTACTTGATCGGATGAGATATTTATGGAGGATTTATGACATAATTACTAAGATCGAAGAGGGAGGAGAGATTTGTTGAAAAGTAAATTTTCTATTAAACTCAAAAACCTTTACAATGATTTATCTCTCTTATTTAACTCAACTATTTACCTCTATTGAAACTACTTCTATCATTATTACGAAAATATCTAAGTCTGTAGTTATTGTTTCCTATTGAATCAAGCCAACTGTAGTTAGTTAATGTCACAGAACAAAAATCTTTGTGCCTCGTGCGTTTTTTTTTTACTTTGGTGGTCTCTCCAACAAATTTGTTACTTTTGACGTCTGTCATTACTGTCAACTCGAGTCGTCTTCATAAGTGACTTTGAATTGATCTTCCCGAGTCTTCTTCATCTTGAGCTTTTCTAGATCTTCTATCTATCAAGCTTTATGCTTCTCAAACTCTTCGGATTTCATCCTAGCTGATGTCCTTCGACTTTGAGCTTGAATCCGAAACTTGTAGATTACAGTTTGCAACAAGGATAGACGACGAACTTCATGCGAACTTCATACTGATATGTTTGTATAGTAGATAAATTACACTGTGGTCTTGTCCACGTGGTTCATACCTCGGAATATAAATATTCGACAAATGGTACTATTCTAGTTACCCTCATAAATTATTACTGTGTTGTCCATTTAATTGCAGATCCGTCGACGGTGAGTACAGAGTTCTACCGGCCAAATTAAAAAATAATATTGAAAATAAAAAGAAAAGTATTATTGCTGCGAGCGCATTTTGCCGAACTTTTTATTACTAAAAATTAAGTAAATAAATTATATTTAGAAATAAAGTATTCGAAAAATTGAAATGCATGAAGTTGTTAACACCGTGGCACTGCATTAAGAAGTAAATATAATTCGAAAAATTATATTTAGTCAGTAAGTACGACTTTCCTGTTGGCGTGATTAATGTTTTCCATATCCATGCTAAATTAATTAGCAATTAAAGAATTTTCCACAACAATAGACAATAGTGCACTGGATTGAATCAGTATAATAACTGCTAGCGTGAGTCATGTCTACACAGCTTGGTACTGCATTAAGATTCATACTGAACAATAAATTGTAGCTATTCGAATTTCGAAGGTGAATAATTACAGATTGAATAAATGATGATCTTCTTTTCTGCGAGCTTCGACTTTTATACAGGTTGTCGACTCGAGGCATGATGTTTATTCTTAAAATTAGAATATTATTATAATGCCTCCGACATTATGCTCTCGATTTCTCATCACATATATTGATACAAAATTTTAGCCAAAGTTTTTTTCATTTTTTGGAATAGAATAAAATAATACCGTGGCGATTGCAAAATTGGATTTAGAATTTGTGAACCGACTTGTGCTTATAAGTTCACTCTAATACCAAATTATCTCGGAAAGGGTGCAAGCAATTCAATAAAAGAATTTTTTTTCCAGCACAAAATTCTAGAACGTTTGATTGCTTAGCATTAATGTAATTGTATATATATTTATTTATTGTATTCTAGTCTCAACTCTTATTGTAAGGTTTTTTTAGTGTACTTTGTGCGTTGAAATGTAACTTCATGTTTCTACATTTTAAGGAGGATATTCGTTGGTAATATACATCATATAATAATTAATTATATTAATTTGCGTCAGAAGAGTTGAACTACATTTTATAAGAATAAATTTTCTTAATTTAATAACTACAAATAATATTTGTTATAAATATAAAGTCTCAGTACCTTGAAGGGTAAAATCGTTCTGAACTTCTAAAAAGAATAACTAAAAATTTGACTATTATAAATGAGGGCCTCGTCGCTGGAAAATAATTAATTGTTTTATATTATTGACGAATTAATTTTCAAATCAATTAAATTATAGATTTAAATGATTTTTGTTTTTTTTGTTAGTTGATGATGAGTTGAAAATTAATACTTCAATCCGAATGATATGTAGTGAGTTGAAAATTTACATAAAACCCAACCAATCCCACTCATTTACATCCCTATATTTTTTACATATAAGAAGTCTAAGATCAATCATATAATTTGAGCATTGATTGTTAAAATTTGAGTCACTTCTTCAAATTGTGTTTTCTTGAATCTCCAAAATCATTTTACTTCAAATGACTTTTACGAAAATTGTACATGCTTTAATTCATGAAAAGATGAGACTCATACATTGTCATTTGTATATACATGTGATATATCTTGAATGAAGGGCTAAACGTATATTGAATCTTATCATTCTACAACATGATATAACATAACACATGCATATTTACATCATGTTTTGTTGAATTTAAAAGTGTAACTTTATATTGAAAGTTATTAGAAGAGCAAAACTATGATACTTGCGCATTATGCATCTTTCGATGCGCATCGAGATTGATGCACGTCGGAGGATGCACAATGCGCAAGCATGTGCATGCACAAGCATCATAACTTCACCTTTATTAGAATTATTACAAAAAATAATTGGCAGTGACCTTTCTCCCAAGTCCCAACCAAAATATGCTATCACCAAATATTCTTGGTACTAAGATGTTTTGGAACGATGCACAACCGTATTGCATTTGCATAGTTGAAATGTTGAATTAACAAAATAATTACACGGTTCACGGTTCACGGTTCACGGTTCCGGTTCGACAAAAATACAAAATGTCCGTATAAATCGGTGTAACACAAGAACTGTGGTGGGCCATGCATTCAAGCTCCCAACTATCCAATCAGCATCATCCCGTGAAACTTTCAATGGGTCGGATCAGAATCAGATTTTTTTTTTATTATGTGTATTATGTTCATAAAATCTTTGATACGATCGGATCCGACATTGTGGGTCACGTGTCAATCTGACTCGATTGGTCTGAAAAATAGTTCGAAGCAAAATTCAAGTGTTATTAAAATCAATTACCACTGATTCTTATCAATTGTAGTGTCAATACACAATTTAAATTAATTTTGTCCATGATATATTTTTTAATAAAAGTGTTATTAAAACCAATTACAGATGATTGTTTTCATTCGTAGTGTAAATATACAATTTAAATTAATTTTGTTTATAACAATTTTTTTATAAGAAAATATTTAAATTTATTTAAAATTTCATGAAAATTGAGTTTGACAATTTGAAAAACAAAACATATCATACTAACTTTGCACAATCGAGTTTTGTTGAGATGCAGGTTAACACTGGTATACAATAGAGATGCAAATGCTCAAATATGCATATACAAGTGAAGACATACACAAAGACATCAAGAGCAAACATATTGGACAATTCTAGTGTCACACGTTACCATACATCCATAACGCATGCCCAATCCGTCACAACGGATGTCCAATCCATCACAATGAATTCAAGAGGAGAAGAGATTGAGCATAGAGGATTTTCCAGAGCCATGTGTTGCTGTAACGCATTAGAGACCCGTCAGAACGGGTTCCCAACTCGTCATAACGGGTTCCCAACCTGTCACAACGGGGTACTGCTCAAGATGGCCCAGAAGTCAGTGAAAGAAGCACATGAAGGCATTTCTAGAAAAGTCCCAACTCGTTATAACAGATTTTGTAATGTGTTACACAATTTTGTAACGCATGAGGCCAAATCAAGACTTCAAGACTTCAGGATGTGCTCAAACTATATAAATCTTAGGGATACGAATCTGGAAGACATCTGAACCCCCTAAGCTTTCAAGCATTCTATTGAGTACCAGAAAGAGCACTAGAGCCTTCTCCTACAGCTGCTTAACCTGAGAGATTTATGATAGCTACAATCATCTAATTATCGATCCGAGAACACTTCTTTCTTGCTAGTTTCTAGCTTTTTGTGCACTACATTTGTGTTGTCAAGTAGTGCATCCATGTCCTTGATTGTATAATCAATCAGACCTTTTTGCCTTGTAGAGTGGTGTAGCTCCTTACATAGGTTTAGGAATATAAGATTGAAATGCTTATTGAGAAGAAATCAAAAATAAATTCCGCAATTGTAAAGAATACTTATTGTTTAGTGGAATCAGTCTCGGAAGGAAGTTTTAGTTCCGAGAGTTCCGTGGATGTAGACCTAGTTTGTTTGTAGGTCGAATCACGTTATATTGCGTATTTTTGTGTTCTCTTGATTGCTCTTGCTCTTTACTCTCTCTCTTTATTATTCTTGCACTTTGTTATTTTAATTTGCTCAATTACTCTTAGTATTTGCTTGCTGGAATTTTAGCTCTGTGATTAAGATCTAAAAGCTTGAATTGTAATTGTTGTAAACACTTCCGCACTAACACTTGACCTTAGAACCCCCAATCATTCTAACAATCTTCAACGAGCTCTTACGCCAATTATGCGTCGTAACTATTTATCCTAGAGAGACACACAAATTCAGTCAGCTGATACGCAACCCTAGGTACTTAGCCAATTTTCAGCGATCGTGCATTCACCCCTTCTGTTTGCTCACTTCAGGGATCGATTGAACACGATCAGATTGCACGAGCCTATCGAGAGGTCCTTCGGACATCTGTTCGATTGAGCAGATTTATTTGCCGACTAAGATGGGTTGATCCAAATAAAAATTATAATCGGTCGGACATGAGTCAACCAAATCAGTTGCTACTTTTCAAATATTTTTATATTGACGATATATGAAGATTGCTACAATATCATCATAAACATTGTATTTGTGGAAATTATGCACATACGTATCTAATAATTATATGACACTTTATAATAATAACAACATTAATAATTTTTTTATGAAAAATGAATTTTCTTAAAATAAAAATATAATAGATAATAAAATATCACTTATTTGTTAAAGAAAATATTCAAATAAATATGTGGTTTATAACTTTATATGATATTATATACATAATCAACAAAGTTTATGATATTAGAAGGTGCAAGGTTAACGTGCAATTGGCAAATTTAGAATAATAATAAGTACAAGATTCACATGCTAAAGTTTATCAAACATAATAAAAAGTAGGGAATTTTTTATTTGTGCTAGACTGCTAGGACATGCTACCCATAAAAAATAATTCAATGCTACACATTCTATCATATTCATGCATGGAGGTGTGGTTCTCAAAGAGGACAAAATTAAATAAATGCACGTTGAACGAAGAGTCTGCTTTAAAACAGAGTTTTCTTGTGAGACTGATCAATCGATTTTATTGAAATCGCCGATTAATTCGGTTTTAGTCCGCTTCAATAACACAAGCGTTCTTCCAACTGGATCGGACCGGAAGTTGATCGGTTCCGGTTTTTTTCCATCAAACCGTCTGGTCCGGTCCGGTCCGGTTTTAAAAACACTGCTAAAGACAGATTTTGAATTTGAATTACCAACTCTAATTGTGATTGATACACCGTGTGAATATTTCACAATATTATATTATGACATACCAATTACTAAATTAAGAATGATAATAATTAAAATATTCATTGAATACATGAAAATTGAGGCACCTTCAGTCATACCTCAAAATCTGTAGATATTTTTATTTAATCAAATTTTTAAATACTAACATAAATAGAAAGATATTATGCTGTCAAATTAAACTCACTTCCAAATCATAAATCTTATGCATAAATATTCAATTACGGAGACTATAAAAATAATTATTATCTATAAATCCAAATCCACATAACAACAAACTCAAGAAAAATATTGTTTAAAGTCGATTCACCATATAACAAATTATAAACCAAGCTTTATTGTTTGATTTATGTGTAGACAGTATGAATCTGCTATAACCATGGTGAAAGCAGTATGGAGGTCTTTCATGTTTATTTTACATCAAAATCGACATTTCATTTAGTCTAGCCATAATTTGGTCATTTTTTTTTGTTACAAATTGGAGTGGCATTTGATAATGTTAAACACCTAATATCTAGAGGTGTCCGACCCGATCCGGAGTATTCCAATATGACTCGAAATTTGAAAATTACCCGACAATAGATAACTCGATACCCGACCCGACCTGATTTGATATGACTCGAAACCCGAAAAGACCTGACAACATAAAACTCGATACCCGACCCGACCTGATTTGATATGACCCGAAAAGACCCGACAGCAGATGACCTGATATCCGACCCGACCTGATTTGATATGACCCGAAATCTGAAAAGACCCGAGATGAGATGACTCGGTACCCGACCCGACCTGGACCGACATGACCAGAAATTCGAAATGATCCGAGATCACATTACCCGCCGACCCGACATGACCTGCAATCTGAGATGACCCGACTTGACCCGAACACAACAGATCAGAGACCCGAGATCAACTTAACAAACCAGAATAAACTCCGATTTGAATATTTGGCCTTATCAAACTGATATCAACCTATCAATTAATATTGTACTAGTACATGTCTTGACTAAAATGAACTCTTGACATCAACTTATCAAACCAGGCATCGTATTAGATATAAGGTCGAATCAAAATCAAGGCATGTACGAACTCTTCAAGACAAAACAAGAATAAAAACAAGATATTGTATCGAATACAAGCAAAAGTGCAAAACATTTTGACAACAACTTATCAAATCAGAATGAACTCTTTAAAATAAAAAACTTTTGTAATTGTCGCATATCACATATCACATAGAAACCATATTAACAACAATTTATCAGAACATTAACTTATCACATATCAATTAGCAGATTGCACATAATAATTTATATTTTGGCAATTGTCGCATCTGTAGAATTTTTTTCAGAGAGGCCAAAACATAAAGAAAGAATTCATTTCAATCACAACTACAAATACTGACAAATACAATTTATTAGATCATTAGCCTCATACAATGAAAAAAAATAATAAATAACTCTAAGAATAAAAAAGCTCAAACTCTATTCGGTCAATCCGACCCGACTCGAACCCGAAATACTCGAAACCCGACAAATATCAACGCATGATGACCCGAGACCCGACCCGACCTAATCAGACTCGTGACCCGTTAATCTTTTGAAGACAAACTGACCCGACTTGCCCGACCCGAAAGACCCAAAACCCGAAAATACCTGAAACGAGATAATTGAAACCCGACCTGATTCGAACCGGAAAGACCCGAAACCCGAAAAATACCCGAAACTAGATAATTGAAACCCGACCTGACTCGAACCCGAAAGACCCGAAACCCGACAAATATCAACGCATGATGACCCGCCCGACCCGAAGTAATTATACTTCAGTAATTGAAACGCATGATGACCTGACCCGACAAACCCGACAAACACGATCAGACCCGTGACCCGATAATCTTTTGAAGTCAAACTGTCCTGACCCGCCCGACTCGAATCCGAACCCGCCCGACCCGAACGATTTGCCACCTCTACTAATATACAATGCATCGTCCCATCTTGATTTGAAATGCAAACTGCTGCTTGCAAAAAAAAAAAAAATTAAATGTATACGTCGAAAATGTTAGCGCATCTCTTTCAAACTCTTTTATGGCCTTTTGTCCAGCTCAAAGTTGCTCATTTATCCTCGAGTAATTTCTTCCATATACGAAGTAAAATGAAGAAATACTGAGATTTGGGTCTGACATCATCAGAATTCAGGAAGCACATGCCACGGTCTAATACATGTTAAATTTCAAGATCTTGTTTTATTTGTTTACGTTTACTTGAGTTTATGCCACAGTCTAATACATGCTGCCTATTTAAGTAAAATATTCGAGAAAAAATACTATCAAGCTCCAATTTCCACAAACAGCATCAAGAACCCAATAATAAAAATCTGCAGATAAGCAATTTTGAAGTTGAAAGAAACAAATGATTTGGTTCAATTTACCCTTTTGATGTATTATCAATTGTAGACAGTACTTCCAGGAGTATTTCTCCTATCTTTAACAAGAGAAGGGTCTGATGTTGAACCAATGGACCCCACATTCCTGGATTTTGCAGTACGGGATTTTGCATGTTTCACTTGAGAAACCAGACAACGGATAAGGTAACAGTGATAACAAAAGATTTAACCTAAGAATGTTTAACCAAAATAAAGTGAAACTATTAATATGCAAGATGAAAACTTTTTTTACTGTGCTTTTGAAAAAAACATAAACAACAATGAGTAGTGCACTTACCAACACCGAAATCCCAACTGTCAGATTCTCCTTCTACATTCAACCCCCTGATTCAAATAAGGAAATTAACCATCAAGTCAGCAACAAAATAGACCCAGACAAACTAAGAACTATACAACATGACATAAAGTGAATCAGGTAAAACGCAAGCTATAGTTATTATGGATCAAAATGATAGTCAAATAGGACTATGAATGCAACAGATATATCGCTTTCTTTCTTAAGGACAGATTCATAGACACAGATTCTGAGATTAATAATGATATTACGAGGAGAAATTAGAGGCCACAAGCCTGGAAAGATTTCCAAATTTCACTTTTATTGACAGTTAATGCATTTCTACCGAGCAAGTCTCAGGTTCATCTTGGTTTGCCCAAATCAGTCTCTCATTTCTTACAAACTATCACCATATATATTACTAATTTACTATGAAAAGTGAAGAGAAGATGAAAACATACTTGGAGAAGTGTCACGCGGGACCAAGGCGATGTCTCTGGCAACAGCCATGCGTTGTGCTCCGGACTTGATGATGAATTCTCGTCCCTACTAGTGAGCTCCGACAACCAGTACAAATTCTAGATAATACGAAAGAGCAACACAAATCATGTGTGATAATCCTGAATGCTAGTATATTACCTTCAAATGCAAACCACAGCTTCACCGTCTTTGATTTCAGCATTTCAACAACTATTGTTGTTACAATCCATGCCTGCTTAGCTCTTAGCATGCAAAGTGACATACAAAGAGAATGAGAAAGAAAAAGCTTCATTCTATTTAGTATAATATACCGATATGAGGAGGGTGATAATCCTGGATGCTAGTATAGTTTGGTAACCCTTAATACAATATGTATCAGGCAATTTGCTATTGATACTAGTTTTTGCTTTAATTGAGAAATTGAGTGTTATCCCACAGTAAGTTCAGCTTAAAATATATAATTGCATGTGTAAAATAGAGGGTCAAGTAGGGACTGGATTTCAGGAGAAGTGGTTATTGCAACTTATTGGGTTCAATTTATATTTTGGGGCTAAAGCATTCCTTTTTCTAAATTCTCAATTGAGCCAGGAGCAGCAGATTTGTGATCCAAGTCTACTTTACCTTTCGTTGTTCGTTTGACGATGCAGAAGTGGAGACCGCCATGCGGTGGAGATGCATTTCGGGAGGTCAACAACGCTTCACTGGTGAGTGGTTCTCGTTCGGACAAGAGACCACCATGAACGAACAAAAAAGACAACAAAGAGAGAACAAGGGTGCTGCCATCGACCATCGCCAACAAAGAAAAACAAAAAAAAAATAACGATGCAGTGAAAATACGGTGGACAGAGAGAAAGGGAGCAGCGCTGACTGCTGAGAACGGTGGCAGTGGAAGTACCTCTCGCGTGGGCATAGGAAACGAAGAGAGAAAGGAATCGTGTCATCTATTTTAAACGGCTGAGATTTTTTTGTCAAATAAATTTAACAGTACAGATTTGTTCCAGAAGAAAGATAACGTTTTCAAGTCTCAAATAGTCAAATGTCAATCTCCTTTTATAAGGAGTAGAGATTGTGGCACTGTTAGTCGGAAGGGATTCCTCTACCGCGCGGTACCGACAGACCGCTCAGATTTACTGCGCTGTCAGCTACGGACGGTCCAGATTTGATTCAGGGGGTCTGATATTATAAAGTTTAGATTGCACGAATCTTGATGCAAATTAAAGACCGAAATTTGCTGCGCGGCACGCACAGTGACAGTGCCGCGCGGTAGAAGATCTCGTTCCATGTTAGTCTGTTAGTGTTCGAACTTCATTGCGATCTTTTGGAGTTTTCCATTTGTACTCCATTAGTCCTACTATCAACTTTCTATAATAAAAAGGTAATGCTAGTGTGTTTTCTAATTTTTGATACAATCCTTTGTTATTGTACATCTTTAATTTGAATCATTGATTTAGTTAGAACAATATGGTCATTTGCACATTTCAGATTAAGTTTGGTATCTTGAATTCTTAAGGAAAGTGAAAGATTTAATACCTTCCAATTGATATGTTTATATATTTTCGCACCAAAGTTCTCAAAAGATTTTATACTCTGAATTATTAGCGTCACTCGTCAAAGCATACATTTTAAGTCCAAGAAATTAAAGATATTATAAATAAGTAATATAGAAGTATTAATTATATTTTTGTCTTTTACAAGAAATAATGTTAAAATGTCAACATTTGTGATATAACTAGTTTAAATTCATAGGTTTCTAATCCCGAAAGGAAAAAGGAAATTGATGAAATAATTCATTTTTTTTTTTAAAATAACAAATTCATTTTTATAGAAAAATAATTTCATAAGATTTTATTATGTTAAATTCAATGAGAATTTCCCCGATATAATTTCATATACACACGAGTATTGGTCATTATTCAATGCAAACATGATGTGTTTTTTCATATGAGACATAATATCTTTTACTAGATAATTATTTTTTCATTATAATAAATTATAATGACACCTAAACTTCAAAAAATCAAGAATATAAGTGTTATTTTGACAATGCATATATCAAATTTCCTACATGTTTTTTTAATACAAAGATCCGAATATATACTTATTTAATGTGATATGTTTTCCATGCATGTCTCAGTTTGTAAAGTAAAAATATAATGATACTTAACGATGCATGTGCGATTATGAGTATATATTATTGACTCGATAAAATTAGATAAATAATTTATTCTACAAAAACTTTACAGAAAATGATTTAATAAAGTTTATAATTTACATGTATAAGTTAGTGAACAAGTCATGACTATAGTTAGAATCATTCAATTATATTGCATAAAAGTGTAAATATTTGATGTCAGGGAGAGTTTTTTCTTCCATGTTTAGACGCAGGGGCGGAACTAACGGGGGCTCTCATTAGGCCGAAAAAGTTTAAATCACTTATTTAATTTTTTTAATTAAATATAATTAAATGGTAAGATTTTAGTTAAAAAATTTATTAAATTGGAAATTTTATTAAAAATTTGTATAGTTTGATCAAAATTTATCTTGATTTCTTTATAACAATAAAATTAGATTATTATAAATCGACCTCTAACTCGATGTTTTGATTTCGTCAAACAGACGCCATTAAAAGAAAGAAAACATGTAACGGAAACAAAATGCAATGAGCAATGGAATTAGCGATTAAATTTAGCTCTATGGACCCCACTCTATAAGTATTTCCTTTATCTGTTGATCTCATTAGACTCTTTCTATTTTTATTTTTGTGTGTACCAAATATGCCCCTCCTTAATTAATCACAAAACAAAAATAGAAACTTTATTAATCTATGTGATGTGATTGAGACCATTGAATGTATCAGAAAATGAGATGTACATTTATTTTGGATACACACCAGAACTATATATGTAATTATGAAGTCAATATGTTCACTTCATGATGTGGCAATGGTATCATGAATTATGCAGATCTTCATGGGGGCGTTCATCCATTTTCTAATAATAAAAGAGGCCTAATTTGTACAATTTACAACATCAGAATCAAATTGAATAACTTCACCACAATGCATCAATAGTTATAGAAGAGAGCACGATTTCTTTTTAATCCATTAATTGCACATCATTCAAATATCATTAAGCTTCAGCATCTTTTTGTTTAGAACTTAGAAGTAGGATTAAAATATGCTTTACTCTTTTAATAAACGAAGAAAAAATTTACAGACGAGAAGAAAAAGAGAAAATGTACCACTCAGACCTATCTAACTATGAAGTGTATATGTGTTTCAACAAATTTGTGGTTTAATGCCCCTTATAATGAAAAAAATATATATATCACATTAGGTCACCATAAAGACTGACAGTGTGATCACCTAGACAGTAAAAAGATAAACGTGAAGGAACCTGATGATGAATTGAAAATTCACATTAAATTAAGGTTAGATGTGAATTATAGGCAAAACTAAAAGAGCTTTTGTATATCATTTTTTCTAGCTCATGCATTTCTCTTATATATGATCCTATATGCTAGAAACCTACTAATTGCTAGCATCCTTTAATTGCACAAAGTGATGAAACACCGGGAGAAAGATTTTCTATTCATATATTTGTATCAAATTCACAAGTTCCATAGTAGGTAATTATTAATACAACCTAAAAATTGGGCGATTAAACAATATTCCTTAAGTAGCAATGCAGTAAGTAACATCATTTTTTTTTTTTTTTGAAAAAAGTGGTTTAACCACTGGTTTCATTGAAACTATATGTCTCGCCAGATTAAATCCAACTCTCTGGATTTAACTGACCTAAAACAGTAAGTAACATCATTATTTTCAAATTAAGCATCGCCGTCTAATTGCTAAGAGCTTAAAATAACAACACAGATATCTGCAAGTTCTACAAAATCATCTCCTCATCCCTGCATAGCCATCAAACCCCAAAAAGAGAACCACATCCTTCATCTCAGCAGAGCTCAGTAGGAGTAGTTCTTGACATACATGCCCTCTTTGGCCTCATCGGCCTCGCCCTCACCAGTGTACTTTCCGAGCTGTGCAAAAGAGTTAGCCTTGGCACGTATCAAGAGTGCATCCTGTGCGGCCTTCACATTTTCTGGACGGCCGCCCCATGTCTTGAGGCAGGTGTTTTGGAGCGCACGGGCATAGGAGAAGGAAACGTGCCATGGGTTTGAGCCCTGGTTCATGGCGTTCAGGTTCAGAGTTGCCTCGACTTCTGATTGACCACCTGACAAGAACTGCATTTCATACCAGAAGGTTAGTGTTGGTTGCCATGGTTACAAAATGTTAGTCTGTTATCATGAACAGAAACAAATTGAATTATTTGTGGCTTGTGTGATAAGGGACCTTAATCAACAAAATGAAAATGATTGATAAATATTTGTTGAGGATGACAAAACTTACCATGATACCAGGAACAGCAGGGGGGATTCTGCGTTTGAGCAGCTTGAGAGTGTACTCAGAAACCTGCTCAGGTGTAGCCCTTTCCTTGCACTCTGCACCAGGAGTAACCATGCTGGGCTTGAGAAGGATGCCTTCAAACATGACATTGTTCTCTGCCATGTAGAAGAACACGTCGGCCCATACCTTCTGTGCAACCTCGAAGGTGCGGTCAATCCCGTGCTCACCATCTAGGAGGATCTCTGGCTCCACAATCGGGACCAGACCGTTATCCTGATACGAGACACACATAGAGTTTGGTAACTGGCACTGATTCGGAAGTTTGCAACCGTACTGTTTTACTGTTAAGTTGTGAGGTGGTACCAGTTCATGTTACAGTCAGTACCATCACCCCCCCCCCCCCTCCCCCTCCCAACCAACCACCACCACCACTTTTACAGCTTGCGTAAAAGAATAATCAGTTTTGTTTTGTTTTTTCACCAAGGTGCTTTCACTCTCACTTTACAGTGTGCCTTAATTACCAGATCATTCTAAATTTAAATATAGAATTTATTATAAGCTTAAAATGTAGATATTATGTTTGAACCTGAGAAATCGCGGCATAGCGGGCAAGACCCCAAGCAGCTTCTTTTACAGCAAGGGCTGATGGACCATTGGGAATGCTGACAACTGTACGCCTACATGGCAAAATAACAAAGAAGAGAAAGAAGGAAGAAAACTTAGTGGACTAACTATTAAAGGGAAGAAATGGTAGGTTTAAGATTAACTTAATTTTTTATTATATTATTACCATTTGGCAAAGCGGGCACCTTGCTGGTAGTATGCAGCACTGCGGGAGGCAAGCCCGTCAAGACCTTGGCACCATGACTCATCATTAGATCCAGCAAGAGGAACCAAACCCTGTTTGTACAAAACAAGTAAGGCACAAATATTTTAGTTTAGTTTAGTTAATTTTTCAAGAATATTTTCCTTTAGCTTATCAAAACTTCAGGGAAATGAGAATTTCAATGATTCAGAACATAATACCTCAAATTTGATTGTAATTAATTATGTTAAACAAGACGATCATGTTTCTTTTATTATATAGATCATTTTTACTCCATTTTTAAAGAAAAAAAATGATAAATTAGAGCATACCTTATCGACTTTAATACCAGGCACAATGTTTTGAGACGTGAGCACATCAACCATCTTTTGACCGTCAATGGTAGATTGGTAGAGGGTTTCCTCAAAGAGGATGGCACCAGAGATATAGTTTCCAAGTCCTGGTGCTGATACAAGCAGAGTGCGGTATGCCTGGCGGTTGGCCTCGGTGTTCTCAAGCCCGATCGATGCCAGACGCTTGCCGCATGTTGCGTTTGACTCATCCATGGCCAGAATACCACGGCCAGGAGATGCGATTGTTTTCTGTTACAGCAAGATGTTACTTAACTAGAAATTATAAAATATCATAATTGTAACCGGAATCATTTCAGATTTTTATGAATTGTCATTTGGCAAATGTGGTCTGTGTCTATTCTTACAAGCTAGTTACTGACACAACAAAGTGTTTTGAAATCTTCAATAATTATAAGAAATGGTTCCAGATTTTATGATATGACAAACTGGGTTGGTCACTTGGTCCTAATCTTACTGGTCAGTTAAGGTCAATTACGGTAACAAAGACAAAAAAAAAATCTTTATTAAATATTTACTGGGCTATTGTGATTTGCAAAACATGTGTTTTGTGATTTTGGACCTTGTGCAATAAAAATTTTTGACAACAAATTCAATGATTCAAAATCACAAAGCACGTATTTACAAATCACAATAGCTCACCTCAATATTTACTGATTTCCAACCAATTTTATCCTTCTCGACCAGCTAACCAATTGATCTAATTATGTACAATTCAACATGCCTAGGATTATGGCTCAATTTATTAGACATGTATAGACATAAAAAAAAGGGATCCATACAGCGGTTTTGACAAGTTCTTCGGCATAGGATGATGCCCGGACTGTCAGAGTAGAAGGTCGGCGGGTTTGGGCCTTGACCCGACTCGGTTTCTCTACCACTAGAGATGACTTGAAAAGGGAAGAAGCTGATGCCATTTCTGTGTAGGAGATAGCTAGAGAATTAGTTAGGGATTAGTGATTAGAATTCTCTCTCTATCTCCCTTTCTTGAGTGAAGCACAAAAGGCATGGCCGTTAGGAGTAGTCTGGTGGGATACTTATAGACTGTTTGGACTTCTTTCTCCTCTGCAATTCAAAGAATTGCAATAACTAGCAGTTATCTCGATAATATACCGCTCAAATTAAGTAATTGCCACATCTCTCAATTAAATTCATGAGTTTTAATTAGGACGAAATTTCTACTGGATTTGGTGCTTAAGAAAACAAAAAAGCATTACATTGGTCAGCTAGTAGTGAGCTACTATGTATAAAGTTGTACTTTTACAATGAAATCTGAATTGCTGATGTTACTGTCTAGTGTCTAGATGTGTTATGGGTGGCTTGCTGAAGATGGGCAAGTTGAGGCTAAGATGACATGGCCACTAGATTTACCACAACTGTGTGATAAAAATCTGACGTGGCAAGTGGAAGGCACGCATTGATTGAGGTGTGTGGCTGGATGATCTTTGTGCATTTTTTTTTTTTTGAGGCTCTAGTTTGGTTTTGGTGCGTATGGTGAGAGCCCAAATATAAAAATATGTAGGCCATAATTGATTTTGGGTCGTCTGTATCCAAGCAACGGCCATGGTTATTCTCCTAAGGAGGGCCCACTAATATCTAATTTGTTGTTGTTTGAAAAAGAAACACTCGGTGACTGACTACGATGGCCCATTCATGCGATTGTCTACAAGAATTTTGAGTTTATCATTGCATGTATGTAATTATATGTAATTATGTGAGTTTATCATTGCATGTATTTTCCCATCTTATTTAGATTGTTTATATTATTTTGTTCAAATGTAGCATGATATTGTACACAAATTAAGAATTTTTTATTATTTTCATTAACTGTATCCTTTTATTTATTCAAAGCATACAAATTGGGAATCTGTATCCCTGATGCTGACAATTTGAGGTGATACGAATTCAGAATTTGGCTGTCATTGTTAGATAATGAGAGTAAAAGTAAAGTAGCACAAACTGTCCTAAAATTTGAAAATAAAAATACGAAATCAGAAATTCACCATATATTAATTTCTATAGAAGCCCCGCTAAATGAAGCATAAGGAACTATCACTGCAATAGCTCAGCATATAAAATATTAAATATCATATGCTTATAAAATATTTAACATGAGACGTGTTAATAACATCACATTATATGGATGGATGTCCATGTTAAAATCAATGTTACTTTATTCCTTTATTGTCATCATTAACCTACCTTATTAATTCTTGAACTCTGTTAACAAATCAAAATCTAATTAAAGGGATATATAATTGTTGGCTGTTGCCCTGCACGTCAGCATGTGGTTGCCAAAAAAATATTCCTGAAGAAGTTCAAACAGCATTTGAGAACAAATGAACAATTGCCAATATAAAATAGTATCCGATATAGCAACAATTGTACTATATGTGGGGAACGTGTGCCGTTTGGTGGCTCCATACGAGACACCTAACAATTCACACACGCTTTCACCAAACTCATTTCTCGGATAACAAAAATTAGTTCAAAGTTGGTGGCATGCTATGATACTAGTGCTAAAATATAAAAATATACATAACCACCAGCGAGCTTAATTGGTGCCACCTAAGAACTAGAATACGGTGCATTGATTCGCCTTTGACCGCAAAAGACACTTTGGATATGTTTCTTTAGAAAGAAAGACTGAAAGAGATTTTTCATACTCCAAGCAAAAGCCACTTTTTTGAAAGCCGACGCATTGATGGAGGCGTTATCCTACGGTTTGGATGTGTACCAATACTTAGTCATATTTATGAGGCTAAAGGCTAGAAGCAAAGCCCCAAAATACCAATTTTTATTTCCTATTTCTCGATCTTGGAAGTGCTAAAGGTTAAGGTATAGCTGGAATATATATGAAATATTACAACTACAAGTTCAGTCAGGGGCGAATTCAGGATTTTCGTCAGAGAATTTCAAGATTTATGATTTTTTCAGAAGTTCGAAATGATATTTATTCTTAAAAAAAAATTATCTTATATGATCATTTGTGCAAAAATATTTCAAATATATAGTCATTTTCTAAAAAACTCTAAATATATAGTCATTTTTTAAAACAAAAATTCTAGGGGGTCAGATGCACCCGTGGGTGAATGTGACTCCACTCCTGAATCCACCACGACACTGCGAATTCTTTATTGTGCGACATTGTGCAGGTATCAGGGCGAATTCAGCATTTTCGTTAGGAAGGGGTAAGATTTATATTTTTTTCAAAAGACAAAATAATGCGCATTTTTAAATATACATGATTATTTTGTAAAAAAATGACAAACTGTAAAAATACACAAAGTTATTTTAGAATTATTTTTCCGGGAGCCGACTGCCCGCTGGCCTCACTTGACTTTGCCGCTGCAGGTAGCAACGATCGGTCGTGAGGATTACAAGAAGATCTTAGATTTGAAGGTATAAATTTTGAAACAATCAAATGGCTTAGATTGCGTGCAGCGTGATGTCGCATAGCACTGACGATGCAAGTTTTAAGTAAACATCAACAACTGTCGATAAAGTAATGTTGATTAGGGACATAAAAGGAAAGAAAATTCAAAATTGTAAGAAAAGGAAAGATAAAGAGCCAGTTTAAAACTAAATAAAATTATAGGGTCTAGTTATATTCATCACTTGAGCCATAAAGGAAAGCTCTACAATAAAAAAAAATAGATAAGATCATAAATACGAACTTTTATTTTATGACAAATTAGCTTGCGAACTTTTTTTACAATCATCTATCGTAAAAGATCACAAAATACGAACTTTTATTTTGTGTAACAAATTAACTTTCGAACTTTTTTTGACAATCATCTATCATAACTATGTAATTAGTAACAATTACACTCCCATCCTCCCATCCAAATGATAATTTATTATTGAAAATAACATTCTAACAAAATGATCTGAACACCTTGGTTTTGTAAATTTGTATACTATATTTAAAAAGAAGAGATTACTTGACAATATTTATTTTGGCAATCTTAACAATGAAAATTCATATTAATTTATAAAAATCTTTATAATAAGTATATAGACATAATCAAGAAAAACTTCACAAGTAGTTAAAATAATGAACACATCACGATATTAAATAACAAGAAAGTAAAACATATAAACCAATTAAAACATATAAACCAATTAAAACATAATAGTTTCAAGTTACAACCTTAGTAAATCCTAGTAAAACTTCAGCCAGACATGACTAAAGCAACTAAGAAGTTAAACAAATAAGGGAGCTCCAAAGTATAGAAAGAACAACCAAAGATGAAATCGCTCTTTGCCTTCTTCTCTCCCATCTAATGGCAATAATTATTGCAACAAGTCAAGTAATTAAATATAGCAATTATCTTAACTAACTTGAAGTAAAGAAAAATTGAAGTAAATGAGTTAAGAGATTGCAAACAAAATGAAGAACGTGTGACACTGATATACTAACGGAGTTCGGCTATTGACGAGCCTACTCTTCGAGACTTCCGACCCTCGACACGGTAACAATGTCGAGTCGTTTCCACTAAACACAAAAAATCTTTTACAAGATTGAACGTTGTCTCTTTACACACAAAGATAGAGAATCAAGTAAAAAACAAGCACGAATGCTAAAGAATAAAGTAGCAAAATATTCTCCTAAATCTCACAAAATAATTTGATTGATTTATAGTAGTTAAGCTTGAGAGTTTTGAGCAAATAATATAGAGCTTTTTAATGGAGAAAAGGTTGTTGCAAAGTATTTTGAATAGTGGGAATTGTCGAAGAAAGGATAAGGGATTCCTTCTTTTTATATAGCAGGCAAAAATTAGGGCAAAAGAAAGCAGAAATCGTCTAAACCATTGTAATGGTTTATCAACTGTTACAATGCTTGAACTTTGAATTAAAAAACAATAAGGATTTGGCAATATTTCAGAGCTAAACCATTGTGACGGCTGTGAACTATTACACAACGGTTAACACAAGAGGTTTAGGTGAGATCTGAATTTTGAAATTAATATCTAAAGACTTAAACTGTTGCAAGTTGTAACATTTCAGAACCGTTACATAACAGTTCACACTGAGAGTTTATATGAAAATATGGATTTCAATTTTAACTTTGAAGAACTGGAATCATTATAAAGATTGGCAACCGTTACATAACAGTTGAGATTGAAAACTTGATTTTTTTATTTTTATTTGCTCTATTCGCTCAAGCTTAAAAATTGTAAATTAATTAAATGTAAAAGGAAATTTACTAAAGAATCTTGATGCTTGTTCTTGAATTAATTTGTTTGTTCCTATTGCATCTCTAATTTTGCTATCAAGTTCCTACAAAAATTCTCAAATACAAAGCATGGTAAAATTCAAGTTTGTTTTGCAAATCGACAAATACAAAAAAAATTGTTAGATACAATAGAGAACTTAATGAACTTAAATTAGTGCAACTAAGGACCAAGAGGTGATGTCTGTACTAGTTTAAGTATGGTATTAAAACAAAGACGTTCCTTAGTACCTACAACGACAATTGTGCCTTCACAATACAAAAACAACTTCAATAACCAACTAACATAACAGTAGTAGATAGTACATTCTAGGAAACCCTAATTTTCATTACTTGCTAAAACCTTAAGACTTGCTTTAGATCTCTCGTTTAATTAGTTTAAATTCTCAAACAACAAACAATATTTCAAAACAATCTTTTTTCATCAAATTTAGATTAAGTTACAAGGTTTTGAATTAAAAGTCCAACTTGTTCCTGTGAAGAACGATATCTTAAGTACTATATTTGATATGTTGTATACTAGCAACCCATATTCGGTAATTAAGGTTTTAAACTTGTATACACCATCCGAACCAAATCATTGAGCTTATAAATTAGTTGTGCTTTTAATTTGGCGTGATTTGAACGTCATTTAATGTTTCATCATGGACCATCAAATATTAATAATTAAAAAGTTGCATTAAACTTGATAAATTTTGATAAGAGTATGAAACGACACGTAAATTACACCAAATTAATAAAGCAACTAATTTATAAGCTAAAGAATACATCTATATACTTTTTTTATTTTACTTTTATAAATAATATGAATTTTCATTGTCAAGATTGTTAAAATAAGCACTATCAACTGATCCATCCTCATATTTAAATTGATATGATTTATGGCATTTCTATTGGTAAGTACTTTTTTCTACAAAATGTTGGAACTTGACTAAATATTCATAATGGTAAGATGTTTGCTTTATTTTCATTTGTTGGATTCTAAATGTTTTATTTTATTTTGTAGGAAATATAACGTTTCATTACTAATT
This sequence comes from Eleocharis quinqueflora, assembly GCA_964058865.1. Lineage (NCBI taxonomy): Eukaryota > Viridiplantae > Streptophyta > Magnoliopsida > Poales > Cyperaceae > Eleocharis > Eleocharis quinqueflora. Next base: position 66,616 of record CAXKVX010001521.1, read on the forward strand.
AGAATTGACAAAACTTTATATTTATACTTGAAAAAATAGAAGCATAAAATCATTATTTTTTCAAGTAAAGTATAAAATTATTTACAATTGAAACATAATACAAAAAGAAAAAAAATATTGTAATTCATAAAAAAAAGTTAAACCACCTATGAGCTACTTTGGTTATTTTGCAACTAAAGTTGAACATTATATACTAATATAATTCATGAAGGATATTTGTCACTAATCGAGTAATTCTATGAGTACTTGTCAAAAATTAAAGTTCGGTTGTTTCAGTAACACTCTGTAATATATATAAAAATTAAACATGTCAATATAAAGTAGTTCAAATAAAGTGATAATGTAATAAAAAGATAGGATGTTGAGTTAAAGACGTTAGACAAAAACAAGCAAATGTGCTTCTTGTGTTGATTTGAGGTGCGTGAGTAGGAAGGCAAAAATGTCATCCCTCAACTTTTTCTAGATATATACAAAAGAACTAAAAAAGCATCACAATCCGTCTCAAATCTCAATTGAAGACACTACACTAGAACTAGAAGCAAACCTTTTCAGGAAAATTACAGGTTCTGAGGTTCGTCTTCGTTACCCTATTAAAAGTTAAAACACATTAATTTTTCCTTCAAAAGTGGTCAGCTTTTTAAAGAGGCCTGCTAGAGAATGATTGAAAGGCCCACTTAACCCAAGTGCCCACCACCTTTCTGCCTTAAATAAAACCACCATTTGTCACTTTATAATGGTATCTCTGTTAATGTTAACTAAGTAGTGTTTAGTAAATCAGGGATCCACTTAATCAACTTGGGAATAATTATTGGTTGGTACTTGGTCGTGCTCGGACGGAATGAGATCTTCTATCGCGGACGGAATGAATGAGATCTTCTATCGCGCAGCAAAAATACTGTGCAGGCTGCGCAGCAAATTTCAATTTTTAATTTGCATCGAGATTCGTGCAAAATAAACTTTATAAATATCAGATCTCTGAATAAAATCTGAACCGTCCGTAATTTAAAACGCAGAGAATCTGAGTAGTTCTTTTCTGCTGCGCGGCAGAGAATCTGCTTCCTGCTCGGACTGCCACGCCAGAAAGCAATATACAGTAAATCATCACGTGACGAGGGAATTTATGTTGAAAGAACACTGAACAGCAACCCGCGAAATGAGCATCTCTTTCTCTTGCAATCGATTGAGCATGCGTTGACCTTAATAGAAAATATTGGCTCCGAGAACTAATATGATTTCATAATGAATGTAGTTGTTAAAAGCCATTCGTTTTATTGCACATGACATAGTGTACTATTTAACCTCATTAATTCAGAAAGAAAAGACAGTTGCTAAACGGTTGACATTTTCTGTGGTCGAAAGCTTGACAATTCAAATTATTTTCGATACAAAATTGTCATTTTGTTTGTTTTATGTGAGATTCATTTGTGGATAACATATAGTTAATGAATTATTACAGTATAATTGATATAGTGTCCAACCTCTTAATAAAAAAGTGAAAGAAGAAAAGACTTATATAACTTTAAATTTATGATGGATTGAACTAACTATTTACATTTAATCACACATGTCGCCTGATTGGAGGAACAATAATTATTTAGTTGACCAAATTGGAAAATAATTATAAGTTTGTCCATGAAAATCTGACATAAAATGGAAGACTTTCTTGAGATATATCTATTTCAACTTTGTTATCTTTACACCTTAGATTTCAGAAAATTTTGAATTTTCATAATTTTATTTGATGGTTTTCTTATAAAATTTATGAAAATTTTTATAAAACAAAGTTTCTTATAATTTTCTATATGAATGTTGATTTTTGAAATTTTCTTCAAAAAAAATATTAAAGAATTTTTATGTGTTATTGGAATTTATAAAAAGTGCAGATTTTTTTTTTTTGAAAATTTTCAAACTTTTTCCAAAAATTCTAAGAAAATTTTGGCATTATTTGTTTTTACAAAAACATCACATAAATGACTGGTTTATTATTTAATATTTCAATTTTAGACTTGATATACATAATCATTACATGAGTCTACGAAGCCTGTATTTTCCTTGGCGCATTGGTGGGTCCCATCGTGTTCGTCGATTCCGACTCGAAAAGCAAAATGACCCGCTAGAACTAGAAGATGTGATCAGTTGTTGTGTCTCAAGAGACCGAAGAGCGAAGATATAAATACTGAATCCATGTCTCTCAACAAGAGACATAACCCATAATTCTAGAATTAGCCACTTTTAGACTTATTGACACAGATTTTGAAACTTGAATTTGTAACTTATAAATATATTTATGCATGAGAAACTTAGTTTTTTTTAATGCATTATTCGTAGGTTTAAAACACACATCTATCCGAAAAAAAATTTATTAACCAAAATAAATTAAAAAAACACGAAACTGACAAAATTCGGATCAAAATCACTAAAGTAGTCATTCCGGAATCACAGACTCCGGAGTAACTCCGGAATCACTGATTCCGGAGTTAGTTTATACGAATTCAATTCTGCACCTCTGCTCTGAGTTGTTTATTAATAAAAATATTAATATTTTAATTGATGAGTTGGGTTGTATTTAGGTAAGTTTTTGTAATGAATTCGACTGCATTTATCGGGATTATAAATAACTTTTTTTAACGTCGCAAATCATCGAGCTGTAGATATCCGAGTCTACTTCCACCACGTTGAGTCCGATTTGCGATCGGAGAAACGTGCATCTCAAATTTAACTCCATCTTGAACTTATATCTTAATTAGTCTTTTTTAGCATGAGTTTGCGTCAGATTCAATTTTGAATTGCTCATTTCTCCGATCGCAAAACAGACTCGACGCAATGGAAGTAGACTCGAATATCTACAGCTTAATGATTTGCGACGATAAAAATGCTAATTATGATGCCGACGAGCTTAGCTGAAGTTGTTACAAAAAATATTAAGTATGATTAGCATTTTTTTTCTACAAATTTCGACTACGCTCTCCGGGATCATAATTAATTCTTTTTTATGATCGCAAGCCATCGAATTGTAGATATTCGAGTCTACTTTCACCACGTTAAGTCCGATTTGCGATCGGAGAAACACGCATCTAAAATTTGGCTCCACTATCAACTTATGCCTTCATTTGTATTTTTTATCATGTGTTTGTGTCAGAATCAATTTTGAATCGCTCGTTTCTCCGATCGCAAATCAGACTTGACGCGGTGTAAATAGACTCGGATATTTACAGCTTGATGACTTGAGACGATAAAAAAAAACTAATTACAGTCTTGACGAGCACAGTCAAAGTCGTTACAAAACTTACCTAAATAGAATCCAAGAGTTGTATTAAATTATTAATATTTTAATAAATAAAGATTTCAACGTTCAAAAGTTGATTTTTTTCATGATTGACCTTAGAAAAATAAAAATAGTATTTATGACTTTTAATTTAAATCTTTTGTGGCAATGACCATATTTTATAACATTCAGGTTCAAATGTCTTTTCTAAACGTCCACATGTTTTACAAAATGAGGTGTACTATGCATATTATTTTAGCTATGCTAATATTTATTAGATAATTCATCTCGATCAAATAAATATCAGTTTCTAAATCAACATCAAATTATTCTAGTTTGTTCAAGTCACGTGCACAGTAAAACCTGGGAAATATATCCGCTGCCATAATTTCGTATGGCAGCAAGCTAGAGGCTGCTAGTGGATCCCACTAAACAAATAATAGAAACCTATCCCACTGTCAAATCAGGACCGTTCAAATCTAATCCTAAGACATAAATAAATCAGTGACATTGACAGCGGTGTGCCATTGATCAACTATGGCAGCTGATGCGGATCCGTAAAACTAAAACCTGAGCTGCAGACAGCAGACAGCAGACAGCAGACAGCATCAGGCTACAGCAAAAGAGAAAATTAATTAATTTAATCTCTTTTTCTCGCACAACGTGTTTGTCTTGCTTGCGTGCATGTCAACGTCATCCAGCGAGACAAATGGACATGTCCTTTGATCCTTTCTCCTCCTATCGTACATCATGCACGAACTGGACATGAGATCACAAAACCCGGTCCAAAATTCCCGGGCCCACCTTTCCTCCTCTAACTACTGTTCAGCAGGAGGTGCACCCGGTCCAGCCAACAATTATCCTTGCAGTGACTTTAGCTTTTCTTCCCCGTCCCCACGAGGCCTCAGTCGACTCTCGCTCGCAGTCGCAGATCAAAAACGAAAGAGGAAAAAAGGAAGCTCCACTGAAATTAAATAAAGTGTTTTCCCATTTACGGAACCCATCCACGTCTGACCTGACACCTGAGCTCATCCCCGCTCATTGAAAAAAACAAATTTAAAATTAACCCAAAAATTAAAAGAAAACGGGAAAAAAAACCCAGTCAGGCAAAGAAGAACAAACCTAGACGAAAGCTTGGCTTTCTAGGGTTTTTTTCTACCAAACCCTAGATCCATCTCCCCATTGCATCAATGAAATCACCGATCGAACCTCCACCCCCTGACACAGTACCAACTACTGCACCTGTACCTGAGTCGACCCTTTCACAGCTCGCCGAGGACAATTGGCAGTTCCTTGAATCGACCATGGAGGAGAGAGACAAGTTGAATAGCACTTCAGGTGTTGCCGGCGTTGGTACCGCGCCAGCTGGTGAGGCGATTGAACCGGTGAAGAAGCGACGAGGGAGACCGCCGAAGAATGGAGGCGCGCCTAGGAGTGGCGGTACACCCGTTGAGGCGAAGATAGGGTCTGCAAGGAAGAGAAAGAGAGACGAGGAGGAGGAGGAGGAAGTTGTGTGCTTTATATGTTTTGATGGGGGTAATCTGGTGGTTTGTGATAAGAGGTAAGTGAATTTGCCACTGTTATTTTTAGTGAAGTAAGAAGAGGCTCAAGTCTAGTCTCCTCTCGCTCTGGCCTCACCTAATTTCGAGCTTGATAATGGAATTGAAATCAGAAAGAATCATGCTTATGCAAGATTTTTCACATCCATTATAACTGAATGTAGATTCTAGATTTTCCGTGTTCTTCCAAATTGTATAGCAAAGAAGAGACCTTTCAACTTCACAGGCTTTTCTATTTGTTTATTGCGACTTTTCCTAGCTGAAAGGGGATTATTTTTCTCCGTTGTAGGGGTTGTCCAAAGGTGTACCATCCTACTTGCATTCACCGGGATGAGGCTTTTTTCAAAACAAGAGGCAAGTGGAACTGTGGTAAGTTTTTTGACTGTTCATTTATCTATTTTGTAACATCTTATCTAATTTGTTAGTTACTGTATTGTTGTAGCAAAGACAAATGCCACTCCTGTTATTACAAAATCTGTAAAAAGACTAGAGCTTCTTATTGCTCATGTGTTGTCACTTTATCAGTACAATGTGAAGCTTGTGTGGGTTGTTATTTGGCTATCAATCTCATGGGAGAGCAGCAGATTTTAACCTGAAATCAAGGATACTTTGGTAATGCAGACCGACCAAATTCCTTTTGTTAAAAAACAATTGATGTTGCCATGTTGGACTATAAGGAACCTGATGTATTGCACTAATGGCAAATATTATTTTAGATGAATAAGCGGGCATTTAGAAAATCTGACAAAACACCAACTCCGGAAATTTTATTAAGTTGTTGACAGCTGTCTAATGTTACTTTCCATGAGAAAGCAAGATCAAGCAAATTTAGAATTATAGCCCATGAGCATAAAGGCCATGTATATATGTCCGTAAATTAAAATTATGTGTAGATTGTTTCTCCATTAGGTTTTACTACCAGCATGTTATTATTTAAACCTCTATCTTGTACTTGATTAAGATTTTTTTTTTCTCATTCCAGGCTGGCATATCTGTAGCATGTGCCAAAGGAATTCACAATTTATGTGCTACACTTGTACATACTCATCATGCAGAAGATGCCTCAAAAGTGCCAAGTTTTTTCGTGTCAGAGGGAGCAAGGGGTTCTGTGAAATATGCTTTGGCACTATTGTTCTGATAGAGGAGAATGACCAAGAGAGAAAGGTGACACTTATTTTTCTTTATTTACGTACATAATAAGAACCTATATTTGTCAAAGCCTAAATAAAGATGCCTATCTTTTACTTATTTATTTGTGCAGGTTGCAGTGGATTTTGATGACAAGAATAGCTGGGAGTATTTGTTCAAGCTGTACTGGGTTGAACTTAAGGAGAACTTGTCTTTAACGATAGAAGAGCTTAAAAGTGCCAAGGAGTGCTGGGACCCGAATGTTTTTGCGACCTCCAAAACTGAATCTTTTACCGATGACTCATATGATGCCAACAGTGATTTTGATGCCAGTTCTGATGGCTCATCAGGGCGGCATAAGAAAGGAAGAAGGGGAAGGAAACGTGGTCGAAAGAGCACTAAAAGCTCTACACCAGGCAGTGGAAGATCTGCCCGAAAAGCCCAAAAGACACGGATAGCCCAGGATATTACACCTTCCAAGGAAATAGAAATAAAAGTGATGCCGATTCCTGAAGGTACTGAGTGGGCAACACCTGATATGCTAGATTTTGTTGGGCATATGAGAGATGGAAACCGGTCATATGTGTCCCAATACGATGTGCAAGCTCTTGTTCTTGATTATATAAAAAAGCATAATCTGCGAGACCCTCGCAAGAAGAGCCAGATCATATGTGACCCCAGGCTCCTACGCCTTTTCGGCAAACCACGTGTGGGCCATTTTGAGATGCTGAAATTGATAGAGATGCATTTTCTTGTGAAGGAGACCTCGCAAGCTACCACAAACGATGGAAACAATCTCAATTTGAGTCAGGTTGAGAATGGTGAATATGGTGGTGTGATGCAAAAATCAATGCCAGGGCGAAGGAGGAAAAGGCAAAAGTTTCAGAGAAGTCTGTGAATGTCAATATCGGGGACTACGCAGCCATTGACATGCATAACATTGGTTTGCTTTACTTGCGCCGTGGCTTAATGGAGGAGTTGATTGATGATGTTGAGAAATTTAAGGAGAAGGTTGTGGGTGCATTTGTGCGAATACGTATTCCTGGGGTGGTTCAGAAACAAGACATGTATCGACTTGTTAAAGTTGTTGGTAAGATCCGTGACCTGAACCCACAGAATAAGTAAATTAAGAGAATCAGGATGCATTCACTTGTTCTTTAGTGCAAATTACTTGGGAACCTGTTTTGCCTGAACCATGAATAAATATAATTAAGATAATTCACCTCCTTCAGGTTACATCATTGCCTCTTTATTTATTGCAAAATAATTTTGCGAACGTCACATGCCTGAACCATAGAATATATAAGTAAAGAGAATTCACCTCCCTCGGGATACATTCAATTGTTTTTTTTTGGGTGCAAAATAACTATGAGAACCTGAATTCCTGACCCATTGAATAAATAAATATAGGGAATTCACCTCCTTTCCGGTACAGTTAATTGTTTCTCTTTTTAGCGCAAAACTTTGCAAACCCGACTTTTGTTCTACTTGTGCCATTTATTCAAGATATTTATATATTTGAGCCTGACATACTTGCAACTTTTTTGTGAAGGGACGAGCAAAGCTGAGAGAAGTATAAAGTTGGTAAGAAGATGACAGACATTATGCTAGAGATATTAAATTTAGAGAAGAAAGAGATTATCACTGCGGATGCTATCTCTAACCAGGAATTTAGTGAGGTTAAAATTTTAATTTTTTCCGAGTAATATATACATTTTTTTTTATTGATTCCATTGAGGAAGCTTTTGTGTCAAGTTAAATGAAGTACCAAAATTTAGGATAGTTATTACATTGTAATGTATTAAAATATTAGGACTGATGCATGTTAAATTAATAACAGCTGTTAGAATTTCACTACTGAAGTGAAACTGCATGCATGCATTCTGGAAACATGAACTGTCTATAGTTTTCTTCCAAGTTATATATTCATGTAGCTAGCCTGATCTGTTTTATATAGGAAGAAGAGCGGTTCATGTTGAGATAATGAGGTTTCCTATTTTCTTTCTGTTTTCTGCTAATACTTGCTTTCCCTTTCTGTCCCCAGGAGGAGTGCAATAGGTTGAGACAAAACATCAAATGCGGCGGTATGGCTCCTATTAAAAGTGGTACAGTCCCCCCCCCCCCCCCCCCCCCCCCCCCCCCCCCAGCGACTATTCTACTACTGGCTTGTAATTTTTGGTTTCTTAATGAATGCTGAATATTTCAATTTAGGGTGAAGTTCAGGAAAAGCAAGGAGCCTGCAATTTTTTTAGAATTAAAGAGGTATATTATTTTTTATAATATTAGTAAAAAGATAGTTTTGCTTCTTTTCAGATTTTAAGATTTGAATTGGACTGCTACCGCTTACCAGTCACTTAAGGGTTTTTGGTTGTTTGTATTTCTGTGTTTTGATGTATTGCACGAGTCGTCGGATAGTATATTTTATTGGTTTCGCTGACTGTTGAGATGGGGTTTTGAATAGCAGTTCTTGATAGCTGTTGAGCTTCTTGGATTTGGAATTTTGATTAATTGATTTTCTGCTTATATCAACATTCTTGATTGGGTTATTGATATGTATTTAGAGTCATTTACCTTAGCTCGCAGGCTAGCTGACTTGTTGGTCTGACTGGCTGATCAGGACCATCTAAATTACAAGTAAATATATAAGTTGGCTCCCTAAAACACACAAAAAACCTGCTCTCCAGCTCTTTTTCATGATTTGGCCACCTTTGCTTTGTTCTTATAAAGCAAGTATACAACAGAACCATAGTATTTTTGGTATATTGCAACCCTAAATCAGGATGTAAATGTCTATGTTGGTAATGTTTCCGTTCTGCGCAGCAGGCTGTATTGGAGCTTGCATGAGAAATTGGACTATAAGTAGGCATGTTTGGACAACTGTGGCTCCATTCTTTTAATATAATTAGAGGCACCTATAGGGCATGGGCAGTAATACTTCTGTGGGAACAGAATAGTTGGGTCTGGGTTCCCCTCATATCAGCATGGTCAGTTTTCAAGTACCATGGGAGAAAAACAATTGAATTGTAGTAGCCTTTTATTTTCCCAACAATATGCATAGAGTTGGGTGGTTCCCAAGGTAAAATAAGCCTGTTTCCTTCACCAAGGAAAAGGTGCTGAACATACATTGGGAAAAAAAGTCAGCTAGATAAAGATACCCAGAAATTCCCACCAAATCCTTACCTCCAAATAGGCCCTTTGCGGGGGTGCCCAAGTAGTGGTTGATATACCATGGTTAATTCGCTTAAGCCAATCCTTAATAATAAATACATTTGATGTCTAGTTCAATGAAGAAAATAAATTATTTCTAGAGGAATCTTTGGATAATATTTTTCCATTTGAGAGCTCTTGTCATCTGAGTTGATATCTAACATTTCCTTTTTTTCCCAGCAGTTGCTAGAGAATGAGAAGCAGCGATTAAGTCACCTGCGGGACCGTGCAAGTGAAACTGGCCGCAGAAAAGAATATCCTCTTTTTTTCCGTTTTATTTTTTTTTTTTGTATCTCCATTGTATTATCTGAAGGGGAGCCTCGGCGCAGTGGTAAAGTTGTCGCCTTGTGACCAGGAGGTCATGGGTTCGAGTCGTGGAAACAGCCTTTTGCAGAAATGCAGGAAAGTTGCGTACAAAGACCTCAAAGTGGTCCGACCCTTCCCCGGACCCCGCGCAAGCGGGAGCTACGTGCACCGGACTGCCCCTTCTCCATTGTATTATCTAATCTGTTATATCA